>DWLS01003561.1:0-15487 GCA_018246255.1 Pachliopta kotzebuea | reverse complement strand
AAAACGAGGAGTCAAACCTCTTAGTGCGCGAACTGGGGATGTTTACAACATAAGGATGGAGTCTCGCCGTGCGCCTTATCGTCCGGTGATGATACCATAAGATGTTACCATCTATGAATTTAAAAAAAAAGTAGTGAAGTTAAATTATTATTATGAACACAAATGTGACAAATTAAACTCTACCTGAGGAGTATTAGAAGGCACAATCCATTTTTGTACACGACAATAGATCAGTATTACTACGGTACCACCTTTGACCTTGAGTTAAATTATGATTATGGTAACCGTGTTGTATACATTGTATAACCTTGTGGTTACATTTTGAAAGGTCACTTTGACGCCATTTTAAAGTAAAAATATCAAGTTTTAGACTATAAATTCTAGAAAGCATAAAGGTTCTTTTACAGGTGTTTCGTCTTGTGTACATCTATATTTATTACAAATGTTATCATAACATTAATAATCATGTTAACCCGTGCTTAAAGCCCCATGTGGAAAGACAAGTTAAACTATCCCCACGCCACAGTAATCTTCGTGTCTTGTAAGAATCGACTTCACTTCATCAGCTGACAAATGTCCACTACTGGCCATTAACTTCTGCCAATAGCGGAAGAATTTACGCCATGTCTCAGTACGCAGGCCCATTGCGAGTTGGTGAGGAGCCAAAGCCTTTTTTGTTGATTAGCAAGGTGCACCACGAGTAGGTGAGGTTAACTTGAGTGCAGTGATTTGTGTGGGATTCCTTACACCAAAAAATAAATCGACTAAAAACGAACAACTCCTAAAACAGAGCAGCTTAGTCAACATACAGCGCTCGCCAAGCAGCGTAGTAACTATGGCTATTATGTTAAGAGATCTGTGTTCCGCTGTTGATAATAATAAGCTATAATGATAGTGTATACCAAGTGAGGGTATATAAACGCGATTACTTTGATCGTGTTTTTAAGAAATTATTCTTGGGCCTACATATTCATTAAAAAATTTATGATGAACACTGCTCATATGCTAATGAAATATTTGTACCTTTCAAAACACACTTGCCTTTCTTTGCCTTTTCCTACCAACTGAAGGTAAGCGACAGTGTAATCTCCGATTGTAACGCAAACTAGTTTAGAAGTAGTCTACTCACTTTTTTTTAAAAATTACCACGTCATAATCAGAAGGAAACTGGGGATTAATGTCTATAGTATCATGTTTAATTTGAAACTCTTAGTTTCTTACCACGTACTACTATTCTATTTTTTTTAAAGTGCTTATATACCTATTTTGTAGGAGTGTGGAATAACTAGCAGGCGATACACGTATGAGGAAGTATATAAACAGTCAAATATACTTGGAGCCAATTTGAGAAAGAAGTTCAAACTGGAGAACGGCGACGCTGTTGCTGTCATGATACCAAATTTACCCGAGTACGTGATATCGGTGTTAGGTATACTCAACGCTGGAGGAATAGTGACTACATTCAATCCAAGTTATACTTCATGTAAGTTTTCTTTATAAATAAATGTAATATTAGAATATAAGAATATTCTCATAATCTTTATCAACATGGGTAGTAGGCGTATTACTAAATCATAACATGAAACTGAACAGATAAGACTGTTCAAAGTACAAAAAATTTATCTATTTAAAACTTATTAGTAAATATATGTTTTACATGATGTAAATTAAACATTTTTTATATTTCAGACGAAGTTCAAAGACAATTATCAATGTCAGATGCGAAGTTAATTTTTGTCGTACCGGAGACGGTACAAGTAGTCAAAGAAGCGTTTAGACTGTCTCAGAAGAGTATTCCCAATGTTGTTATAAATATAAATGAACCCTTACCCGAAGGATCAGTAGCGTTCAGTGAATTGGTCGAAGATAACAACATCGATCTAAATATATTAAAAGAAGTTAAAAGAAAAGAGGAAGATGTCGCACTTTTACTTTACTCTAGTGGTACAACTGGGTTACCAAAAGGCGTTGAACTAACTAATAAAAACATTGTAGCAAATGCGGAGCAACAGAACACAGAATTTAATCTGTATCATAATACGACAGGTATAACACATACGTAATTTTTAATAAAGACTCATGACTAAATTTAGTTTTTTAATAACAATTAAATTTGTTCATTATATCAACAAACATTAAATATATAAAAAGAAAGGTTAATGATGTTAAATTTTATTCATTCATTAGCACAGGTCAGATGTCTAAAATTTGTTTAAAATTTAAAAAAATCTCCATTAACATTTATGAATATACATATTTTTTAAATTCATTAGTGATTTGTATGTGATTGTATGCAAAAGGGGTGTAAGGGGTCCCACACAACTCATAGGACCCACGCCAATCTCACCTGCTCGTCGTATACCCTGCTAATCAACAAACGAGGCTTTGGCTCCCCACCAATCGGCATTGGGGTAGTGTGGTTAGGGACGGCCCAAACCTCTCACTAATGTAATGGGGGAGGCCCATGTCTAATAGTGGACGTATATCGGCTGATGAAGAAGATGAAAATGTCATTGCATTTATGCTGACTTTTAAAACTCTTGAAATAATTAGCATTCTTTTCCACTTTTTTAATAGTTGCAGTTTTGTTGTCTAATAAATTACTGTGTCTATGTAACATCATGTTTACTATACTTTATTAGATTATAGCTTATCTACATATCTCTGACGAAGTACGTTGGTATCCTTATTTTTTAATGTTATCTATGTTTACTTTGTTTTCAGAATCACATCAAGATTGTTCACTGGTTTTATTGCCGATGTTTCATTCATACGGTTTGAGTATTGTAACGATTCACAAGTTTTCTGTCGGTATGAAGCTTGTTACTTATCCAAAGTTCCGACCTGAAACCTTCGTCAATGTGTTATCGAAATATAACTTCAATTTGTTGTATTTGGCACCACCATTAGGTATAATAAATTTAAATCATATTTTACTTAATATTACATATATAAAATAATAAGTTTAGCCGCTATAGGTTTTTTTATTCAAATTGAGAACAATCTCGGTACTTAGATATTCAATGTGTTTCACTAGAGTCTCTTAAAAAACTCTTAAGAGATTTTTTCGGTAATCTTGTTACTGAAATTTTTGATAGGATTTGTCACCTAGACAACTGGATTAAGCTGATGAAATCGTCTGTGGTTTAGATTGTATAAAAGAAAATCAGAAACTAAAATCTTAAAAATGTCCATTGCTTTTTTTTGTCTTGCTCATCATATGAAAACAAATTATTTCTGAAACATTAACATTATTCAAACTTCAAAGATATTCATATTATTAATGCTCGATACTTTACATTCATGAATACGATTGCTAATATAAAACTCTAACCTACGGGAATCGGATTAAAAAATATGATGACTCTAAAAGTATTCTTGACACATACTAAAAATACGATTATATCTTTCTATGTTAGTTATATAACTAACATCATTCGTGGTATCTGATAACAATATTTTTTTTAATACGTTTTCTTTCAGTTTCATTTGTGGGATCGCACAGGGATGTTTTGCCAAAATACTTTGAACAGTTGAGATCTGTGATATCTGGTGCAGCCCCACTACCTGCGGCGGATGTTGAGAGGTTCTTGAATAAAGTTAATGTAAGACATCATTTCATTTACTTTTTGTGTCTAAAGTTTGTGCAAAAAATGGTGCTTAAAAGAGCAGATCTTTTTTAAAACCTTTGACTTACTTTTATAGATTTTAATTCTCGATGCAGAAAGGAATTTTTAGAGTTTAACATAGTATATCGAATCTCCTCAGCAGCTTAAAGATGCTATAATAAATAATTTACAAGAAGGTCAGGTATGATTAGAGTTAGCTTAAATAGCTACCTATTTAAGTAAGTTTGAAAAATCCTGCCACTATCCAAATTCGATCGTATGTAAGGCAAGGGGACCTTTGTATGATAAGCTAAGATATTAATTATTGCTCCTAAGCAGACAGTGATATTAATAATGATAAACATAAGCAAGAAATGATAATAAATAATAGACAAAAATGTTAATAAATTTATAAATGAAGTATAGTTTAATTTTAGTGGTTATATTAATATGAATCTATATATGTATATCAATTTCAGCCAAACGTGCACTTTTGTCAAGCTTACGGTTTAACGGAGACTGGACCCCTTGCCACTTGTAGTCCTTTAGGATACAAGGACTACACGAAAGCGGGCTTCGCGTTGCCAAATTTAGAACTAAGAGTAATTGATAAAGATGGTAAAAATCTAGATCAAGACGAGGTAAGTAATCTAATATAGATAGGTATAATTAGTATAGTAGTAAAAGAAATATTACTTGTAATAAAACCAAGAAAGTTTTACGTTTTACTATAACATTCAGTGATGACGCAACAAGACGCTTACTTAGTTTTTTATGTACCACCACTTGCAATGTTAAATCAACACAAAATATGAATTTTAATTCCTCAATGCCTTAGCATAGAGGTGTGGATATAAAGATATAAAAAGAGTATATGTTAGAAGTTATGGTCTATTAATGTGTCTGCGTGCCTTGGATTTACTTTGCAAAGAATCAATTTGAGCATATCATCAATAACATAAAAATATTGGAAAAAAAAACTGTCACGATATACGAGATGGTGAGCCTTGTTTAGTTTTTCTCATCTACAGCAATCTGCCTAGATTTAAGAAAAAAATTGAGTAGTTTTTTAACCAAAAATGGAAGACATAGTTTGTTGATAAATAATTAGCCAAATAAACAGTCTTATGTTACTGAATATCTCTCTAATACAAAAATAGTCCAAAGTAATATTAAGGCATTTCCAATAACTGATCCTTGACATACAATCCTAAGATTTAGTAATTAGTCCTTCTAATTTAATTACTCCTTCGTTGATTCATCTATTTATATCATCCTTTCTCTCTTTATATACAGATTGGAGAACTTTTAATAAAGGGACCAAATGTGATGAAAGGTTACAGGGATAACATAGAAGCAAATAAAGAAATATTTTTAGATAACAGATGGTTAAAAACAGGCGACTTAGCAAAAATAGATAAATTTGGTGCTGTCACTGTAGTCGATAGGTTAAAAGAATTAATCAAGGTAAATATTAGAATAGGTCTTTTCAAATAACGAGGAAGGCTTTATACCTATATTAGATTGATGGCTACTTTAATATTTACAATCGCTTTCAATGACATCAAAAGTGATTACAGTTAATAGTATATTTGTATTGTGGTTGATGTAATAAATATTTTAACAAATAGTTCTTGTAGTAAATTTATTACTAAATAACGCATAATCTTCGAGGTATTAAATTAATAGTAGAAATCTTATATAGTAGAAATCTTTGTATATTTTGTCACAGATGGTCGATGTATGTATAATTAAACAATCTAAAGATTTCATAACTTTGTTCTAGGTGAATGCATTTCAAGTTCCACCAGCGGAACTTGAAAGTGTTTGCAAAGAACATCCTGCTGTGTTAGACGTTGCAGTCGTTGCAGTACCAGACGCTGTCACCGGAGAGAAGCCAAAGGCATTTATAGTTCCCAAAGACAATGTTAAAGTGAGCGAAGAGGATATAAAAACCTATGTAGCTGAACGTGTTGCACCATACAAAAGGTTAAAAGAAGTCGCCTTTATAGACTCGATACCCAAAAATCCATCAGGAAAAATTTTAAGAAGAGTTATTAGAGAGAAATATTGTTAAAGCTTAGTTTGGAGTTAGTAGAACGTTATAATTTAATCGGCGAAGGAACAGAACTTGTAATAATGTAGCAAAAGCACCTACTCTTAAAAATGATTATTTTGACTACTGACCAAATTGAACCAAACTTGTACTTGGGTATGGATAATAACGTTTAATTTAAGGTGGTTCAGATTATAAAATCTTGTATAATGTTAAGTAGTGAGTCTTACTATTTGAAGATCTTTTATCAGGGCAGCCTATTCCTGCAAGCGATCAATAATATGAAATTACTGTGATAAAAAAAACTGCTTCAGGTTGTCTTAACGTGATGAGTGAATCGTGTTGCCGTATATACACTTTAACGAAGGAAACGAATATTCTATAAGTATAAAATAAATAAAGATTTAACTGTGTACCATTAGAGAACTGTTTACTCGTTTTCCTGTGGTGTTTTTCAGTTTTATTTGGAGAGGAATTTTTTGAATATCTTCGTACCTTCGGCGGATTCTTAACGTTATGTAGGACCTAAATATACTATAGTCCGCTCGATGGATCGCTCGTCAGTACATAGCGATGGATTCTTAAATTTTCTAGTTATAGATTTAGCTATAGTATATCTTTCACAGTATAATTAATTTATTTTTTTTCTGCTAACTGTTGAAACTAATGATTTTTGCTTATATTACCTGTAATTATAAAGACCGCATTAAATGATAAAATACATTTAAAGTAAAATTAATGTCACAATGTTTGCTTTTAAGTTCCCTCAAATATTTTGTAAGCAATTTGTTATTTAGTATAGGAACATGTAAAGTTTATAAATATTATATATGTCCGAAATATTTGGTAATAATATAAATAAATTAAGTAAAAAAAATATAATATTTATTTCGCCACCTTCAAACTAGTGTCCTAAAGTTAAATTATTTAACCAAGGTCTTGAATATAACTTATAACATCACGACTCCATGAACCTCGGTTCTGTTTCTGGGCCAATTAAATAATAGTTTGAACATCATGTAAAATTGCGGTCAAGTTACTCAAAGTTTTTATATAAACTTAATAATTTAATAAACCATCTCTTACGCTTTTTTCCTCGGCGCTTATTAACATTTTTTCAAAATACTGTTAACCTTTTAATTAAGAATGAAAATTAATTACTTGGACAAGTAGCGCTTGGAAATATTTTTACTTAAGTATTTTTGTTGCATAGTTGTCATGTTTAAGGTTTATATGTTTGTTGTTAAAAAATTGCTTAAGATACACATGTTCGGATGTATTGATGACTTAGATTATGTTTGGATGTGTAATGTACCATATAAAAACCTATCTTAGATGTTTTTAATATATACTTACCATGTAAGTAGTAAAGAATTATTGTACGTTAGCAAAGGTATGTCTAAAGTTCAAGCACGTGGATTCGTGTATACCTGTTAAATCAAAATGTTAAATTCCTATGTAGAGAGCTTCGTTGGAAAGCTAAAATTTCAGATGTAGACCAAAGAACTGATAGTAGTTGGGACAATATATTTATCGGGATATGTTTAGGCCTGCTACGAGGAGGTTCAAAGATGTGTGAAGAAAGCTTGTGATAAGGGATACGTACAACCTTTCGTTGGGTAAGGTATGACCAACAGTGTGGAACTATCGGCCGATGAGCAACATAAAATAGATGAAATTAGAACTAAAAATAAACTCGTAATCTTTCAAAAGCTAAAAGATTTGTTAATTTTAAAGTACTGTCGACGTTTATTAACCAAGGAAGGAGTTCTCCGAATTTCCGGTGATTTGTTTCGGTATTCCAATTAACATGAAATGTTATTTAGGGAAGTATCAGCAATTTAATTAATAGGTATTTATTCGAGGTTAATAATAAGTCATAACGATGAGTGACATCTCCATTGAACAGAAAGCACGGTCTTAACTATTCATAGTTCAGCTTAGTAAGACGATGAGAAAGCCCGTGCCTGTACTAATATTGATATCCGGTACTATTATGGTAACTATAAACATAAAACCATAATTTTGTCGTTTAATTATAAACAATGTTTTCCCCTACCTTGGGTGATGCAGAGATGTCATTATTAAACTAAAAGCAAAATAATAATGAAATATAATGAAGAGGTAAGTGTGTTATCAGAGATAGTTTGACTGTCTGTAAACATTACTGTGGTCTAGTTTGAAAGGTTTTGTAGTTAGTGGAATTAATGCTTTGACAACTTATGTATGTGTTCTTGCTAATATTAAATTTGCGTAGGTTACCCTCTTATGTAGCGCCACAATATAACCACCAGGTGAATATTCGTACCATTCCGTCACATTATTGAATGAACGAATTAAAAAATCATAAAGATATTGTATGTTATTGCAATGTAGAATGTTTTTATAGCAGAAATAATTAAATTTCCGATTAAAGTGCCAATAAATGAACATGCAAAATTGATTCTAGTCTCCGTACATTATTTCATTTCAAAAGAGTACTTTTGATACAAAGCAGCCTTTTGCGATCACAAAGGCCATGTAGGCTATTGCTTGGTATGTTATTTTTTGCTGAATAAGGATTTGGGTTTTCAATTTACTACCTACTAGA
This sequence comes from Pachliopta kotzebuea, assembly GCA_018246255.1. Lineage (NCBI taxonomy): Eukaryota > Metazoa > Arthropoda > Insecta > Lepidoptera > Papilionidae > Pachliopta > Pachliopta kotzebuea. The sequence goes on along the minus strand of DWLS01003561.1, from coordinate 7,233 downwards.
ATTGTTGACAGTCTTTGTTACGCTGCGCCGAGTTTCCCGGTACAAATGGGCCTTTGTGTCAAATCCGGTATATGGGCAAACCGCTGTATTTTCGATATTAGTCGGGAAATTATCTTTACTTTGATATAGTAGTTCAGAGCTTATCACGCAGTTATAATTAAGACGAGTATTTTAGTTTCCTAAAAAATCGATTAATGAAAAAGTAACTACTTTTTAATACGGTACACTTTGTAAAATAAAACAGGCCGGAATAATGAACTATGCCTCGTCTTATTATCCGTTTTAATTACCTAACAAGATTAGGAGGTGACAGAATGGCCTAGAGACTATTTTTCATAGTTTGAACACAAAGGTCAAGAGTTCGACTCAGTGAATTTTTCAAATTTGTTTTTTCTTTCTTCCACATTGCTAATTTTGACCTTTCCTGTCTCTTTAACGGGAAGGATAACATACTTTTCGTTTCGGACTTTTCTCTTTATCCTGTACTTCATTTTATCTTGAAAGAGTTACCATGTAGCTGCAGAGTTTAATGCGTCGTTTCTTCTCTAACAATCGTATATTTGTAAGCTGTGGTAAACTCTGATAAATGGACGTTGAAGGACTATTTCTTTGAAATCTATTTTTAATTAAACGAATTCAGCTTTGACTTTGTTCTTTCTGTTTAAAAATTAAAAGCGTTACGGAGTAATTAAATCACCGCATCAGTGTCTTTTAAGTTTATGTAACGGGTAAGAGAAACTTAAAGCAGCAAAAGAATTAAACTACGAAGGATAAACGGTTTTGCTTGTAATGTAGCTTCTTAATTTTAGTTTTGATCTTTAATTTTCTTCATCATCAAATTTGGTTTCCATTTTGCGTTTAAATGCATTAATTACTTACTAAGTGAATGAACTAAACCGAATGTATGGAAAATTAAGATTTACACAACGCATCGTAACACTTTTTTGTCCAACTATAGGTTACGCTATAGTTCTTCACCTATCCCATACAACCGAATATGGCAATAATTCATATACACTGGCAGGACTAGGCTTGCTTAGATCAAGTAATAAGGTATAAAATAATTAACCGGAGCGCAGTTTCGTCTACCGATTGCGTTATGTTCTATTAATGATTTGTTATAATAAAGTTTCGGAAATTTAGTTAGATGTATGTAACGGAAAACATTAATATCTTTAATTATGATTTCGTTGCAAAATATCCACATTTATTTTGTACTTTCACAATCATTGCTTCTGTTATATTTTTATTTTCTTTTACAAAAGATATTACATTACATTACTCGAATTAACGAAGGTTCGTTGGATGAAAAAATCATTTTCTTCTATAGCCTGAAGCTTTCTGATGTAAAGAATCAGAATTGTGTTTATTGTTTCCATTATACAGCAGTTATGTTATGTCGTACGGATTTATATTTGTTCATTGGATTTTACGAGTATTTTTCATAGTCGAGGCCTTTTTTAGGATCACTAATTTAACAAGATGGTTCCGAATTGGTACAAATTTATTTTCTTGTACATCTAGTAGGTCAATATATAACCTCTGTTTGTTGTACTTTCTTTGTATAATTTTTTTTCCGCGAATTTTAAAACACCTATATGTTAAAAAATTTACAAATTATAATTAATGTCAAATTTGGTTCTTGTTAACATAAAATACCTTTCAATAATTAATAGCACTTACAACTTTAATAGAATAAATTAATTTTTGCTATTAAATTTTGCCAGGTATTTGAAAATTTTTCAGGTTCCGCCTCTTGATCTGGTCATGGTACATTGTTATAAAAAGCAATGAATCGAAAGTCATAATCTGTTTACATATTCGTATAATAATAAGATACCAAAAAAGTAGTGCTGGTGTAAGGTGATCAAAAAAGTGTGGTCATTAATACTACCCGTACAAAGTCAGCGAAAATATTAAAGTGAAAAGATTTAAAATTTGTTACTGTACAATTTTTTTAACAACTTTCCCCCAGAGTGATGGAGAAAGACATCCTTCGTGGGTGAGATACTTTGAAAAAAAAAGGACGAAACTGATTATATATTATTAGCCTGCCATATGACGTCACCAAAATATTGTTAAAAGTTAAAATCAGATCATTGAGTTGAACCGCGCTAGAGATGACTTTATTCATTTATCAGGTAATGATAAGTTTAAAGCAAATAATATAAAATTTTTTAAACGGGACAATAATACTTACTCGATGATCTCACAATTACGCCACTTTTTATAAATAAATGTGTTCTTTGTTGACATAACTAATAGTACGCGAACGTCAGTAGAAAATAATCATTGATTTGGAGTGATGTTCCTCGAATGACGGAAGAGTTTGTAGATAAACAGTATTTTAAGAGATTCGTGACGTACAGTTATACTACTTTCCTAGGCGGAATATTACACTAACTAAAAAACCACGTAATTTTTAAAACAGTACTATTATAATAAAAAAATATTGTAGTTATAAAAGGATAGGTTAACGGAAATGCACATCTGTGATTCTTATTTTCCAGATCCTTTTTTTAACTTATTTGTAAATAAAAGTACTAGGAAATAAATAAAATTACCGTTTATTTTAACCGGCGGTGATTCTCAGAAAGGTAGTACATAAAACGTAAGCGGAAAACTATCACAGAGATTACACGAGCGTGAAATATTGTTATAATATAATTTAGTATCATAAAAGTCATTAACCGTGATTTTACTGTAAATGTATTCGGAATTTATGACTTCAATTTTTATTTATATTTTATAAAAAATCTACGTGATATAAGTAAACGAATTTTTTGTTAATACCGTAGTAAATTTAAACTAATGCATGTCATCAAAAATAGTAATCAAAATACAACCCCTAACAACGATTGTATTAATAAAGTAATATTATTATAAAATGGTTAATTTCCTCATCCCCAAACTGTTAAATAAAGTTATAAAACATTACAACTAAAATAATGGTACACTAATTTAATTTTAACTACAGTACTCTCATTTCATCGTTTCGAAAAGGCTGTACTAAAATTTTCTTTAGGTTTTCTTCACCGCTTGTAAGATTCCATAATATTTCACTAATTTTTAAAAAAATAAAATGATAAGCGCTAGTTTTAAACTTTCTTCTTAGTGTGAAAACAAAACTTCTGATACAGATAATTTAAGGTAAATAAAGTATTGTCTTGAAGTACTTTTCATATTGAGGCTGTTTGTTCCGTAAGCAATAGTTAGGTCACGCCACTAACGCCTACAACTTAGATTTTCATTTTCATCTTGTTAAATGAGGTGTATCGTTACCCCAGTAATTTCATTAGACACAAAGCTTTTCAAACCGGAACATGGTAATATATGCTAGTACTGTTTGTCGGTAGAGATAGGAGCTGCGGTGGTAACTACCTAGACAGTCTGTAATGTTATTAAATCAGTTAACACATGATCATCATGATTATGATGGTGTTTGTTTTGGCAATATATAAATGCAAAAGTGTAATTGAGAACACACACAATTCACTAGTGGTAATTGTCTGTTGCCATAGACCGTCTAGGTAGGTACCACTACACCTATTTCTACCGCCAAATAGTAATACACAAACCTTACTGTGTACCAGTTTGATAGGGTGCTGTAAGCTAGTGAAATTACTAGGGCAATGAGACTTAACAAATCCCGTCACAACGACGAGCGCAATATGGTCTATATACTATCTTAACGAGCGCTTTATGAAGTCGTTACAACCTAGAGGTTTGTACACCAGCCTTCCACTCCGCAGGTACCGGGTTTGAATCCGACCTGCACCAATGAATTTTTCAATTTATGTGCAGTTAGTATAACACCAACTAATATCATATACTTTAAGCTATGTATAACATCGCGTAGCTTTAAAAAAAATGCCATCATATTATTAATGGCAAGTATATCAGTTATTATCAGGTGAATGCCTTGCTGGTTTCGTCGATTCGTCTAATTAAAAAAAACTCTCTTAACTTTACTACCATTATCGCTTAATTTAGTAATATATAGTACATTACAATGAAGTATATATCTGTCTATCCCTGTTCGTATTACTTTTCATTCATAATCTGGTTAGATTATCAACGTCCCACAGGTTATTGTGATACGTCCTGACATTAATTTGACACATGAGATGGTACGTCTGGTAAGCCGTAGTTAATTCAACTAGCTACAGGGCCATTCTAACCGGAACACAGTAATGTGCGAAAATTACTACTTGTACGTACAAACGTACAGGATCGTTTCATCCGATTAGATTGCTTATCTAAACACCTCGTTATCTGATCTACTTCCGTAAAAACACCTTAGTAATAAGAAAGCTTCATGTCTTCTTTATTCAACCTTCTCTGTCTCTTTCTCACTTTATATTTAAGACAGAGAATATTAGAAGTTTAGTAGCGGTAGGTGTCTTTTGCCGGCAAAGATAGCAGCTTCGGTACTAAGGCGGTCTGTAATCTTATTTATAGATCATCATGATTTGATGTTGGTTGTTTTGGCTATCAAGATATAAATGCCAAAGTATTTTTGGGAACACACACAAGTCACTGGTGGTTATTGTATGTAGCCAGAGATCGTCTATGTACCGCCAAATAGTAATGTGCCAATATTACTGTGTTCCGGTTTGAAGCGTGCTATATGTTAGATAAATTACTGGAGTAGCGGGACTTAACACCGTATGTCTCAGGCAACGAGCGCAATGTGGTGTGTACAGCTATTTTATTATGGTTAAGTGTATTACTAATCATCAGGTGAACGACTCAATCGCTCCTTCGCTTCAACGAATTAAAAAAAAAAACTATGTTTATAGAATCGGCAGAACAGGCTTCTTCTATCTCGACTCTTTTGATGAGAATCCACGAAGATATTATTACCGATGGATGAAGCTCAGGAGGTTATTATGTTTTGCACTTTATAATGGCCTTTAACTGGGTGTAAGGGGCCCCACACAATAACTCACGGGATCCAACCTCACCTGGCCTTAGTGGACCCTGCTACTTAACAAACGAGGCTCTGGCTTCTCATCAACTCGCATTGGGCCAGCGTGGTGGGAGAGCAAAATTTGTGGAACGAGCCTTGGGCCACGCTGACTGAGGGAAGGATGATAGAAAATAAAAGAAAATTGCGTGGTGGAAGATGGCTCAAATCACCACATTATTGAGGGAAATTTATGTCCAGCTATGGACGTCTTTCGGATGATGATGATGTATATCTAATCTAAAGAAAGTATAAATGGTAAGTTATTAAGTCAATCTATCAAAATGAGTAACGTTTAATCAGATATCGAAAACACATTTAAAGTTGATGAGTTTGCGAAATTCTTTACAAGGCTCGCCGAGGGTCTGAACCCAAAACTGGAAAACATGCCTAAACGCCTACAAGATAAATAAGTTTTGGGCTCCTCTGTCTAAACTTTGAAATACATTAAGCACAAACATCCAAGTTACTAGTATATGTGGATATCTTAAAGATGATAGACGTTCATGAAACTTTTTCTCTATAAGTATAATCGATGTCAAATCTACATTGTTACTTTTTAAATATTTGAACTCTATTTGGTATTTTTGGACCCTACTTTTTTGTATTTTTAATGCCCACTCGTGGGTTTGTTCTTGTAATGAAGAACTGAAAACATTATGAAGCTGATTCAATAGTGCCTTTTATGTATGATATACTGTGTATGCAAATTTTTTATCCGTCGATACGACTAGATGAAGAATGCGTTCACCTGATGGTAAGTGATACGCCTGCTCATAACAACGCGGCGCTGGTTAAAATGGTTAACACACCACATTGCGCTCGTCGCTTTGAGACGAAAGGTGTTAAATCTCGTTATCCCAGTAATTTTACTGGCATATAGTACTATTCAAAATCTGCGCATCATTATTTGGCGGTAGAAATGGGAGCTGCGGTGGTACCTACCTAGACGGTTTCCGGTAGATCTCTACCACTAGTAAAATTATTAGCAATTGAAGATAATTTAAAAAAAATTAAAGAAAACAGTTATGGTATTTACATTTAAACTATTAACATAAAAGGTATGTGATAAAGAAGAAGATAAGTCTAGTTAAGTCATAACTTAGTCACAACTAGCTCATATGTCATCCGCAGTAATGCCGGCTATAAATGCAACATGACTTAATTCACGTAAATGAATTCATTGTATTAATTAAATTTGCATTTCATGCAAATTGCGATTCTATAGCAAACACGGACCAGGGAGAGAGTTACCGGTAATTAATGATCTACGATATCGAGTGTTGTCGAGTTTAGTTATGAATAAACGGTAAGTTTATTTGTTGAGAATATGAAACCATAACTTTATACCTTTTCGCTTTGAATAGATGTTTGTTTTACTTAAGTAACGTGAACAACAGACCTAAATTTGTCTTATGTTCCTATTTCTAGATAGTTTAAAATGTTATTAACATTTATATATACATAAACAAAAATTTATAGTATATAATTACAGGACATAACATATAAATAGATATCTTCGTTCTAACTGTTCGGACAAGTCATATTTAACAAGGAAAAAGATTTACATGAAGCTTACCATCTTTAGTCTGATTGTCACTTAAAACTAAGTGATTCTTGGAAATTAAATTGTTGATAACGAATGTAAAATTACTTACTTATTTTTTAAGAATATCATTTTTAATTTATAGCTCTTGTATATTATGTACTAAGTCATATGGAAGAATTCTCTTATTTAAGCTTCTGACAGACGTTATTAAAACTAAAACGAAAATAGGATTTATATATCAAAGATTAAAAAAATATTATTAGTGCTAAACTTTGTGAGAGCACATTGATTATTGTAACTCTGGTGAAAACCTAGCTCAGAATTCAGAGTGTTTAAATATTATTGTGTAACCTTTTTCTGGTAAATAAAGATATATTATATAATTATTATTATATATTTATTTATGTTATAGTTACTTGAACTTAAGACCCGTCTAGGTCAGAGTTCCTCAAATTTTTTTGTGTCGTAGACCCCTTACCATGTTTTTCCGTGTTGGGTAGACCCCCTACTTACCTGATATTAATTTCCTGTAAATTTCTAACTATAGTGAAGTTTAGTGTTAAACACTTAAAGTAAAAACATATGTTCATTTACACATTTATTAATTAAATTTAAATTAAAACTCAAGAAACGAATAAACATGTTTGTCCCACATTCGTATTTATAGAGTGACGAATTGAACAAGTCAGTGCAAGTTAGCGAAGCTCTGAGACTG
>DWLS01003560.1:0-15490 GCA_018246255.1 Pachliopta kotzebuea | reverse complement strand
CATCCACCGAGACAACGAAAGCTCCCGTTCAGTATGGAAAGAACGTGCATTATTGAAAACTTGTAGCGAGTATGAATATTTAAAAAACTATCACAGATTTTACCTAAAATATATTAGTATAGATAAATCCAAAATATGAATGTGTAACAGTTTATTTGATTTGTTGAAAAGGTGGGCCGCTCGTTGGGCGCTTCAATCCTGGATGTGACCGGGCAGCATCCCAACTCCCGCATCCCGTGCTCGGAGCACCGGACGCTGGGGGCGATGCGGGACTGGCTCCGCGCGCACTCGCGCACTCTGCGGCCTCAGGTACACTCACACACGCTTTGCATACGCACTTATGTCCGCACCAATCTACAGCAACACGATCTTTGTTATACCATTACCCTTGACCGGCCGAAGACCACAACTTTACTCCCTGTCTGTACACAATATCAACACCTTCATGTAGCGACTTGCTTTGTGAAACGGATGTCACTGATTCAATTCTGGAACCACCATTATGTGGAATTCGTAAATCTTCCGCCGTACAACATTGACGTATTCCGTTTGTCAATATATAAGATTCCATTCCATGCGAGTACGGATCAAACATTCGCTAACCACATTGTCACTTAAAACCGCTTGAAAGTTGGTTCAAATGTTAACCCATTGTAAATAAAACCTTAATACTAAATTCTGTACTGCTGATTTATTAAATATACTTTGTCTATGGAATAATCTAATTCACCGCGAAAATATTTATTATTTTTGTCTAATGCAATGAAAGGCATATTTATAAAACTTTACTGGTCTTTTTTGTTATTAATTTATTAATATTCGCTTACTCTCTAAAATTCATAATTAAAATGATAAACAATTCAAATGATGCTTGTGATGCGCCATTGTTGCTTATGTTTATAATTTGTGATACTTTATTACTGTTGTTTTAGTTACACAGTTTTCATTTTCAAATACTTAGTTCTTGCTTTTGATTTTTTTTTATATTTTCTTCTTTCATAACACTTGCCTTTAATTTTCAGTGTTTACCTTCTTTAAATAACGAACCAGCATTTTAATATAAAACAAGGGTAAGGAAAATGATTTCGGAGTGAAATGTGTGTTGTCCTAATTCATTATACTAACGAACACAAAACACTACGTACTAATTTTGAGGTGTGTGGTTTATTACGCTGGCCGTACAGACTACATGTTTCGATTGTATACATTCAGAACATATGTCTTAATGTTATAATCGTTTGCAGCTAACGATGTCTCGATTGCGACCGAAGATTGCATCGCCGTCTAGAGTACCGCTCTACTCCCGCACGAAGGCAAAAGTAACCGAAGAACGCAAGGAGAACACGTATGTGAGCGTGAGGAGCGACACGGAGCGCAAACGAAGCCCGCCACTTCACGCGCACCGCTCCGGCCACGACGTCATCAGCGTGAACGTCGTCAAGTATGTCAATAAACCGGAGCCGGCAAAGGCAGCGGTACGTGCGCGCTATCTCGCCGACAGCGAGCCGAAACCGAAATCTCTGTCGACCAAGCGACGTAATGTGCTGGCGATACGCAAACCCAATTCTAGCAAAAGTCAGGCGGGCGTTGTGAAGGCAAAAGCGAGCCGACGCTCTGCCGACGACTCAGAGAGCTCTCGTTCAGGCGTTGGCTCCGCGAAGCTCTCCAAACGGAGCTTCTCACGCACCCTCCGCGGCGCGCTAACGAGGTCGGGACCCGGACGCTGTCGCCCCGTCGCCTCCTCATCTTCCGAAGACATGGGGAGCAACTGGGAGGATATTGCCGGTGGTACGGTGCTCGGCACCCAGAGTGGGATGTCCCATCCAGAATCGTTGTCGATGACGGGTAAGCGGAGGTCCTTCCCCAACCCGTCGCCGTCGCACCTCAAGAAGATCAGGCTCAAGACTGCCTTGTAGCGCAAGCCGCGCGCCAGACCCGCGACGGACCCGCGCCCTACCCACGAACTAACCTGACAGCAAATTACAAAAAACACTAAAATTTATCAAGACCTATAACACCGGGTAACCCTATGAAGATACTTAATATTAAACGATATTGCCAACATAACGGTACAATACAGTTAAAATATTTTGACGTACATGAATTTTTTACAAATAGGAAAAGAAATCAGTTCCAGTGAACAGAACAGTGCGCACTTAAAACAAATGTTTTAAGGCAGAAGCATATGGCAGAGGTTTGTAGTCAATATTACTAATGTTTCAAAATCTGTAAAAACCTTCATAGCCATCACCATCATCATGTATTTCCTAACGTTATTGCCGCTTCGTCATTGGTAGGTGTGTGCGCTAGGCCGCTTGGTAAAATGGCGACTTGTGAACAACATTAAATTAACACGAAAAAAAACGTTAAAACAGTTAATTTTTTAAACAAAAACAAACAACAAAAAAGACTGTTCTGTGTTTTTATGTGTAATAATCTATTTCCATTGTATTGCCTAATTTACTGACAAAGCAATTAATAATGTCATGTTGTGTATATGTATGTTGAATTATTTTAAACGTTATTTTTACATAGCATTCACAATGGGCTCCGTCGGATATGTTTGTCTGTGGTCCGGTCACTTGCCATATTAAAAAGCAAAAAAAAATCTCGATATATTTTTGTGGTTCTTGTTACTTGTAACTCTTGTTTATTGCTAAATTGTAAACTTATCGTAATCGAATAATTGTTTGATCAGGTTTAACGTCAACAAATGTTACTTATCGTAGATGTTAATTACTTAGGACACCTAATGTGTTTTATTTTAAGTAATTTTATACTTTCCCCATACGGTTCAGCCATTTGGAGATCTTTATTTCGATAGAAATTACATTTGGGTTTAATAGGATGTGGTGAAGTAGATCTTATACCTAGATGTTGTGTAAATTAATCAAACGCCTAGATTAGCGCGCTCATGGAGCGTTTTTGATATATCTATTGATCTCATAAGCAGCTCGATACAGACCGCTCTTTAAATTTAAAGAGCGGTCTGTATCGAGCTGCTTCCGTTTTTATTCACTTACGGTAACGACTTTGTCGAGAAAATTAGAGAAATCGCTCGCGTTACGAAATAGAATAAATCCATAATATCGTTTATTCTATTTCGTGTTAGGCCGTTATTTATGTTTTATAAAGTGTTACTGGTAATTCATAAGTTAACCACGCCAACGTTTATCTGTGCAATAATATTAGATTGTAGCTAACGCAAGTCTGTCTACCCGTTGTTTTAAACATTTAATTAATACTAAATTCCAGATTTTTTTTTTAATAGCGACACGTTTGTCATGGAATGGGGCGTAGCGTGTATTATACAGAATAGTTAACTATTTATTTATCGGAAATATTAATATATAACATGCAATGTTTCACAGAGTTGTAGTTTTATTTATGTGCAACCCACAAATGATCGCTTTGTCTTTTTACAATGATTCTTATAAATATTACGGGTAATAATCGTTACGACTCTGTCTTGATAGCGAGTATTTCTTAAACAGTGTAAAACTTGACACAGGCTTTTTTTTAAGTTTTATTCTTAAATATCAAGTGAGGAACAGATTTTCATATACTTACTGTTTTATATTTTTTATTATTAATTATTTTTGATACTAGGCCATAAATGAATATAAATTTTTCATAACAAACTCCAATATACAAAACAAGATTTTTATTGTTATTGGAATACATTAATTGCATAAATCAAACATTTTATCATAACACTAGCATTTGAAACGCATCTAAAAGTATTGCTCCTCGTCACATACATTGATAGCTCTGAAAAGGGCTTTTAGTTTGTCGTCTACGCGGTGTTGGTGCGTTTCCTGCTCCAAACATCTATGTAGTGCCTGTTCTTCACATATCATGAATACATGACACTTAGCATCTTCAATGGTCAAAAACTTTATTAAACTTAAATACGATGAAACAGTTTAAAGACCACAGATGTTATGTTTTCATTGTTGACCATTCCCATAGTAACTCTATGGATAAAATGTTTATTTTTTATCTCCGGAGATAAATGTCTTTGAGTCAAGTGAAATGACAAAAACCTTTCTTGACTGAAGGTCTACCTTCGTGACAAAAGTCATCAAAATCGATCAAGTGGTTCTGGTACGATGAGGAGATAAACAGAAGACACTTGATTTTTTATATAGAGATGTATTATGCAATGATAAAATCTAAATAAAATCCGGATTTAACAAGTTAGCAAAAGTGTATCGTCTTGAATTAGCTAGGTTTTCTTGTGTGTAAATAAAACTTAAATGAAACACATTGTAACTGTAAACACGTTTATTACAGTGTACAGCTTACTTATACTAAAAAATTACAGCCTGCGCCCTCTGCGACCACCCTTCCTGCGCGTGGAGTCGGATGGCACCGGTGTGACGTCCTCAATGCGGCCAATTTTCATGCTGGAACGTGCCAAAGCACGGAGAGCCGACTGTGCTCCGGGTCCTGGAGTTTTTGTTTTGTTACCGCCTGTGGCCCTCAGTTTGATATGCAGCGCTGTGATTCCAAGAGTTTTGCATTTCTCAGCTACATCCTGAAAAAGAAAATTGCATTGTTATAAAAGCTTTGAAGGTGTGGTATGTCATTGCTTATCAGCGAGCCAGGGGTCGATGATAAAGATGATGTGTTCCTGTTTTTGTTATAGTAAAATGTGTCTGCTGAGGAAATCTACTGCCTTTCCTGGAATGTTTTTAGGCTAAATGTATTGAGGCAATGGTGCATTCCACAGATCCTGCCCCTCCCCGATAACCTTTTTGCGGATGACCAGCAAGGGAGTTCTAGTAAGTACAAATTCCACATAACATTTTCATCCTCCAAAAGCAGACACTAATTAAAGTGTAGTTTATAAGTACATAAAGTGCAAATTCACCAAAAATATTATTGATATTATAAATATATTATAAGTGTATGTAAGTTGTTACACTGCAACAGTTAATAATAATTTAACTGGCTCGATAATAGCCAAGCATGACCTGTATGAATGGTTGTTAAGGCTCCACTTACACTTTGACAACTTATTTAATATAATTTTTTTTTAAAATCATATTACATACTACTATATAAATTGTTAAGAGCAACTACTATCTATTTTCTGAGTCAATTTTGTATACAACAATGTGAAACAAGTTAGTATAGACAAATGGTCCATACAAAGTTCTAAACCTTTGGGCACCCACAACTCTGGAACCCGACCACATACTAACAAAATTCCAACAGCTCTGATCTTATCTAAGCGAGATCTGTCTGTATATCTATATCTATCTGTTCAGCCTCCTACCCTTTGTAGTTCTCGAGATTGAAAATTGTTGACAGACATATGGACATTGTCATTTAAATAAGGATGTGTAGTAAATAAGAGAAATTATATACATTGAAAATAAAAGAATATTCATAACAAAGCATATTTTGATTAAAAATAAAATTATTTATCTGATCTAAACTGATGACTGCTCATTTACAAATTACATTTGTTGTATTTTAAGGTTTCATCGTTATTATCCCAAATTATTCACTACTCTACATAGGTTTCTTGTGGTTTACTTCATAAACTTCTGTCTTGTGCTCTTTAGAGTCCAGTGGCTCCCAGCAATTCTATTAATGTCCTCTGTTCAAGCCTCCACTAGGTCAATAGACATTATTACATAGTTTATTATATAAAGGGAAATATAACAAATTTGTAAGTTATTGGATAAACCTGTCATTTCTGCACATCATGTCTCTTTGTCATATAAAAAAAATGATTAAAATCTACTTGTCTTCAAGAATTAATTCCACTGCCTGCACCTTTAATATACAAATTAATAACATACAAAGTTTAATGATATCTTTAGTATACTAGTAGACAGTATATTTCTAAGTGCATAGTAATCTTTTATATTTACAAATCTTTTAATTATTAAATACAGCATATGTCTACTGAGCAAACAATTGTAGAAGTAACATACTAACAGTTTCACACAAATATTGAATTGTAATTTGCGATGATTAGTAAAATTTTACCCTTCTCACTAACAAGACATCAAAAGGAGTTCTTCGAAAACTAATCTATAGTAATATTCTTATCATTATTTTTGTAGTAAAATAAATCATATAGGTTATGTTTAAAAAGCCGCAAAACAAAAAAGAAACAAACCTGAGCAGCCAACATAGCAGCGTAAGGCGAAGCTTCATCACGATCAGCTTTTACTTTCATGCCACCAGTGACCCTGGCGATGGTTTCCCGACCAGACAAATCAGTAACATGCACGAAAGTGTCGTTGAACGATGCGAAAATATGAGCTACACCGAACACTGTCTCACCAACCAAGTGCTGTGGGCCCAGGGTCACCTGGACCTCTTCTTTAGCAACTTTATTTTTCCTTGGAGCCATGGCTTATCCTGCAAATGACAACACTTGTTCAGCCCCAAATATCTAACCTTAAAATATCTAAGTAATCCTTTCACTTTTATACACAAAAATTAGCTTGGATGTAAATATGTTACTACTTTTTCACATGGACATTTTATTCTTATTAAACAATTTAAAATAAAAAAGGTTTTGATCAAAAACTCGTAAATACCTTTAGCTTTGAAAGCTGTCAAACACTAGAAAGACTTCCGGACGCAGGTGTTTTCAACAACAGGATTAATTTGATTGCTATAAAAAAAAAATATTTTTTTAACCATTGGAACACATAATTATTTTAAAGCGTAAGAAGTTATAAAAATATATCTAATGTTTTAAAAATTAACTATAAGTTAAATACTTATTGAATGGTTTTTCTTATAATTTTTTCGGCAGACAAACACATTTTATTTTATTTTTATTTCGAATATTCATTAAACTATTTTACTGAAACTAAAACAATTCACCAAAATAACTATACAGGTTTTTATTAGTTTTCATAACCAAGAATTTGTGATAATGACGCTTAAAAAAGTTTTATTCAGTTTTAAAAAGAATTAGAGCTATATGCAAAAAAAAAATGTTACAGACGAAATACAAATATTTTTTAATAAAAAAAAGTTAATTAGCATACATTGAGAGCAATAAAACAAATTGAGTAATAAAATACGAAAACATTAAATTAAAACTCTTAAATTAAAAATGTTACTTAAATTATAATTGCATTTCATTATTATATATTACAATTACCTTAAAAGTTGAGCTAAGTAATATTAAGGTAGAAGTGTATATAATTTCAATAATACTAAATTTCAATTCAATAATTACATTTTAATTTTTATATTGAAATAATCGCGCGATTTACTCGAGTGTGACAACTTCCGGAAGTAGCGTACGTCATTGCCAACAGATAGATATTCTATCGCTTATTCTTCTTGTAGTATAAAACGTCGATTATTTCGACGGAAATTGTTAAATAGGAGTGTGAAATATTGTGATAAACTTCCTTTAGCATTAGTATATCTAGTTCAATTAAAATAAGTGAGTATTTCGAAGATGTATCTATGTAATACTTTGTCAAATTTCGACTACGCAAATGACGTCCTGTCATTTATGTTACTTAATTCACAAAGAATATTTCCACAGCACCTTGAAGAAGTTGAACTAGTGTGCCATTTCTGAATATGTATTACCATGTGACATTGGCTCCTTATTAAACTGCGTAATAGATAACATAAAGTTTTGCAAGTCACTATTTTTTATTAATTCTTTGTGATCAAATTGAAGATGTGCTGATATATCGTTTCCTACATTCCAGATTCAAAATGTTTATCTTGGATTGGTTTACTGGCGTCCTTGGATTCTTAGGTAAGTTATATTATTATTAATACAAGATATTTTCCCTTCATTATATTTAAAATCTTCATTGATCCATCATCATCACCGTCAGCTTTTTTTAATCCGCTGCTGGAGATAGGGCTTCCTCAATGTCTTTCACGAAATGTGGTCCACATCTTTACGTATCCACTCGATTCTGGCTGCTCTTATTATGTCGTCGATCCATCAGGAGCGAAGGCGTCCTGTATCCTATACGAGGCCTCCGCTTCAAAACTTTCCTCACCATCGGCCGTCGCTGACACGACAAACGCGGCCGGTCCACTACCACTTCAGTTTTCAGATTTTGAGAGCTATGTCGACAACTTTAGTTCTCCGTCGAATTTCTTCGTTCCAAATCTTGTCCCATAGAGAAATGCCAAACAAGGCTCTATCCACTTCTCGCTTTTGACATTTAATCGATGGACCAGCCTGATAGTCAGGTGCCATGTCCCTGTGTCGTAAATCATGGCGGGGAGGATGCTCCAGTTGAAGACTTTCGTCTTCAGACATTGGTGTGTTTGTGAAGTGAAGATATGGAGGAATTTCAATGTTCTTGTTGAAGTTGCCGTAGCCTAGTTCTATAACCTGTGTGAAGTAGATATAGTCTTTTGCTACTTATCTTTAATAATTACCACATTGTCGACCATTACTGGACCGGGGGTGATTACATCGATCGAACATGACTTTAGACTTTAGTCTTATCCAGATTCATCTACAGTCCCACACAACGAAGAGCTGCATTAAGATAATTCAGCATCTGACTAAGACCCTCCAGCAATTCTGCTATCAAGTCAATGTCATTGACAAACTGAAGGGGTGATGAGTGCCCACTATTTATGTTGATACCCTATGTTTCCAGTCCAGAGTCTTGAGTACGTTTTCAAGCGCAGCTGTGATCAATTTTGAATATATTACATCACTCTGTCTCACACCTTGCTGCAAATGGATAGGCTTTGGCTATTCTCCATAGATTCACATGGTCATTGTCACAGCATTGTACAAGCACTTTAGTACTTCGCCATAGCGATAGTCGGCACTTCCGTAAGGACTCCAGAGTTGACCAGGTCTTGATGGAGTTGATTGCTTTAGTAGTCCACAAAAGCCAATCAAAGCGGCAGGTTATACTCTGGATTTCTGTATAGTCTGCGGCAAGATAGGTAGATGTAGTCTACAGTTCTATAGCCTATATGAATCTGGCCCTGTCCTGGTTACTGGTACCAATCAAATTTTCCAGAGAGATGGTTTGTACTAACTTTAGAAAAACTTTGTAAAAGTGAGACAAGAGTGATATGTCTGTAGTTTTGAATAAGGATTTATCACCCTTCTTGAAAAACAAAATAACCACACTATTAGACTATAACAACAAGCCTTTATGGATTACAGAATTAAACTTCTTTGGTCCGTTAAAAGAAATGTGGTTGCGTTATCTCCAATAAGAAAATCAACTAAAAATGCAAATAGCATTTATATAAAAAACAGATACATGACCTTACCAACATAATGTGTATGCATAAGTTGAGATAATTTTGTATAATAATTAATGAAATACATTATATTGTAGTCTCAAGGGAGTTTATTATGTACAATGATTTCCAAAATATTGATATTTACATATTTAAATCAAAAATTTTTACTACTGGTAATTACATTACACAAATACTACTAGCTTTTACAATACCCTGGAGGTCCAACACTGTTAATATTTTAATAAGTATTTGTATATGCTATACCAGGGATGGAGAATCTTTATCGATGGCCATGCTACAAAGTCATAAAATTCTTTTTTTAAATAGAAAACGCCTCAATATGGTGGTGAAACTAATTAACATACTAAAATTATTCAGTACTACAAATTTATGTCATAAATTAAGACTAGATTAATATTTTTTAAATTATTTCTATCAAAAATTACTTAAAAAAGGATTTTGTTATTGTGCATGCAATCAAAATTTTCAAATTTGCCGCTTGTGTCATATGTGCCATTGGTTTGCTATCCATGGTGTATACTGTTGATCATATAATAAAAACCCACACCAACCCTCATTAAGCCAGCGTGGTGGAAGACAGCCAAATCCCTCTGCTATTGGGGGAGGCCTATGTCCAGCAGTGGACGTCTATCAGCTGACAAAATAATAAAAAATGTAAACTTAAAAATATTTTTTTTTATAAAAACATCTCTTTTTACAATGAAAAGTATTTAATATTAAAAATAGAATAATTTAATGTATATGTTATCGGAAATCTATGTAATCCGACATTGTATACAAATCCTAGAAAATGTGTACAATCCGATACTATTTAGGAAATGTATATAATATTGTTTGAAAAACTATTTAATACATAGATATCCTAGGAAATGTATAAATTTCCTCGGAATTGTATATAATTCCAATATCGTATTAGGAAATATATAAAGTAAATGCTTTCTGTAATAAAACACATTGTTAATAATATTTTTTTATAATAACACTTATTGATACAATCGGGTAACAGTCTACGGTAAAATAATAACAATATGTTCATTGTATCTTACTAATTAAAACTTCTAAAATCAACAATCTATTAAATTTTAACAAATCACAAAATCCACTTATATATATTCTTATAAAATCAATTGATTTTAGGAATTACATACAATTCCGTTAACTTATATATTATTTTTCATGTTATAATGTTACTGCAGTTTTAAGATATCAATTAATACTATAGTAAAGATGCAATGATGGATCTGTAGTTTTTGGATTTTGTTCTCAGCTTTATTAAACTAGTGTTTTATATATAGGGCAGTACTTAGTTAAAATTTTTATATACTTATGAGAATTATATTACAATAATAGTTAACCCTTTTTACTATTTACAAAATTTACCTAATAAATATTGTCTGTTATATTCTTAAATCTTTTTATTAAACAGGGCTGTGGAAAAAATCGGGCAAGTTGCTATTTTTGGGTCTGGACAACGCTGGCAAAACAACACTCTTGCACATGCTAAAGGATGACAGACTGGCACAGCATGTACCCACATTACATCCTAGTAAGTGTCCGATCTCTTACTCCATATTTGGAACATGATCTCATAACTTGAATGTAACAGTTTCCATTCATTATCAGTTGCAATTTCAAATTGCAGAATGTTTCATTTTAGAAAAACTAATATCAAAGATCCAGATATAATTTTGTTTGAAATATATGCTTTGTTTTTAATATTATGAGATATTTCATAGAACCTCTTGAAACTGAAATGTGTATAAAATTCGATAACAAACTACTATTTGAAATTAGAAGAATGGATTATAACTAAATATTATTTACTTCACAAATGATGTTTAGAACATTACAATGATACAGGTAGTATACAGTATTAATTTAATTTGCAGCATCCGAGGAGTTGTCAATAGGTAGCATGCGTTTCACCACTTTCGACCTTGGCGGGCATCCGCAGGCGCGGCGGGTGTGGCGCGACTACTTCCCGGCCGTTGACGCTATCGTGTTCCTGGTGGACGCGTGCGACCGCGCGCGCCTGCCCGAGTCCAAAGACGAGCTCGACTCGCTGCTAACTGACGAGACTCTCAGCAACTGCCCCGTGCTCATCCTGGGCAACAAGATCGACAAACCGGGCGCGGCAAGCGAGGACGAGCTGCGTCAGTTCTTCAATTTGTATCAACAAACTACCGGCAAGGTTAGATACGTACTAATCAATACTCAAAAAAGGACATTAAGTAATTTTATGTTAAAAAAATTTAATGATCTATTTAATGTGATTTATGAGATCTATAGATCAAGGCTACACTGTTATTAATAAATAAGCAAAAACTCGTTGGAAAAAAAGTAGTCGAATTATTAAACATGAATAATATCAAGAAACAAAAAGATATGTAATTATAATAAACAAAATAAAATTATAACAAAAAACATCTTGATAAATTACAACAAAAAAGGTCATTTATTATCTACTGTTTTTGTGTTTTTTTACTAATCTATACTAAGATTTTTTAGCATATATCCAGTTGAGCTTAATTCATTAAAAAAGTATCTTATTTTATTCAACCTTGCAATGAGACTCACAAAACTACTCTCTGGGTAATGATACTGGTGCCTGTAACGATGCTGCGCTAGTTAGCAGCTCACAACCAAATTGTACTTGTCACCGTGTGGAAGATGCTAGATCCTGTTACTCCAGTAACTTCATTCATTATAGCACTCTTTGTGTTCTATTGTTTGACACAGACATAGATTTTTTAGTATCTACCTATTCTTAGATACTGTAATAGTTGCAATAAATCTATTTATGTAATAATTGTTTGAATTTCAGGGTAAAGTTTCCCGGTCGGAGCTGCCAGGCAGACCACTGGAGCTGTTCATGTGCTCGGTGCTAAAACGCCAGGGCTATGGCGAAGGCTTCCGCTGGCTCGCTCAGTACATTGACTGAAGCCTCACATACATATATACACGGCTCGCTTATAACCGTATGCTTTTCAATCATGAATTCGACGTAGCCATCTTTATATTGTTTCTATTTCAACTCAGTTTAATTTGATGGTTCATTTCTATGAACTATTAAAATCTGAAGTTAGCCTATATTGATTGTGCACCAATATTATTGTATTGAGAAATTTGAAGGGCCCAACACTTTTTACCTCTTTGTTTTTTAGCATATATTCCGATTGGCTACGTTCAATTTTATAATGTACAAAAATGCTCCGTTTGTAAGCAGCCCCATACTCGCTAACTAGTAATGCATTATCATATATAAGCTACCTAAGGTAATTAATTATTCAATTTACATATAAATTTCTTCTATTCAAACTCTTAACTGTCTCCACTATGCAGCAGCTATGTTTTTATCTCATAACATGGGGTTCCCTGGTCTTATCTCTGCTTGTTTGGTGAATGACAAACTATAGTTTTTACAACCTCAATACTTCTACTCCATATTCAATCTAACCAACAATTTGTTTTTCTAATATTAATAAATTCTCATCTTGCACAAAAAATGAAGATCGTTAAAAAATATAGATACAAGTGGCCCATACAATATTCTGAAACTTTGAGCACCCACAACTCAGGAATCTGACCAATAACCAACAAAATTCTAACGGCTCTGGTCTTATCTAAGCGAGATCTCTCTGTATGACAAATTTCAGCCTACCCCTTGTAGTTCTCGAGATTGAGGACAGACACTGTCATTTAAATAAAAATTTCATTATGTATAAATAAACAATCAACATAATGTTCCCATTACTGAGTCTTTTTTCACAGATGTAAAATAACCATCCACTATACTTGCCAAGTGTGGGAAGGTTTAAAGTACTTTTTTTGTTTCAAAGGGCAAATCTTCAAAATTCCCTTGTCTTCTGGAGGAAACTCATAGTAACGTTAACATTTTTATCCAGTGAACTCCTCTAGTCGTTCTCAGACTTTGGAGTGGTCTCAGGATCTCATGGTTCATAGTACCTATTATATACTCAAACTTCGATGTACTACACACAATAAAGTACAAACATATCATAATTGGGCAGTTTGTGATAAGCATTACTAGGTAGCGGTAAACATTAAATTTGTAGCAGTTCTGAATTGTAAACACTGCAAATAGATTAAGTTCATATATTTGAGGTTCCAACAAGCCAGACAAATAGATCCATGGCAATCTTTACTCGTAACTGGAATCAAATAATGATAAACGCAGTGAGATAATTCTGCAAAAATGTGGCAACTGTTATTATTTCCTAGGGCATTGTGGCTAGTGAAATTACTGGGATAACGAGACTTAATGTGTTATGTCTTAACGATGAGTGCAATGTGGTGCTTTATATCATCCTTACTAGCACCATATTGTTATAGGCAGGAGTATCATTTACCATCAGGCAAACTTGCTTGTCTCGTCTCCCTGAGGAATTATCAATATTGACTTTATTTCTGTCTTAACATATATATAAAAGACCTCTCTACAACACTTATTGGGAATTTATTTGATTCACTGTTTTATGTTTTGGTATATATTTAAAAAAATAGTTTCTTTATCCATTACAGAAGTTTATTGTGTTTGTAAATGAAGGTAATGACTGTATGGCTAATAATATAAAGCATGTTATACTCTGAAAATGAACAACTTTTGGTCATTTGGTCATATTTATTTTCTTAATAAAGTCCTCGATGAAAAGTAAGCGCATTGTGTTAAATAAATAGTAAGCAGCCCACTCAATGTTGTTGTATGGACTTTGGGTCTATCCCCATAAGAAGAAAGTCAATTGGCAAATTTTACATCCTGTGGTGGCTGTTGGATCTTGGAAACAGAATTCAAGCTCATTGGGTATCAAATCAACGCCTTAAGGATTACCGTATGTACGACCGTACTTATAAACTGAGCCGTCGTTACT
Organism: Pachliopta kotzebuea; assembly: GCA_018246255.1. Taxonomy (NCBI): domain Eukaryota; kingdom Metazoa; phylum Arthropoda; class Insecta; order Lepidoptera; family Papilionidae; genus Pachliopta; species Pachliopta kotzebuea. The sequence goes on along the minus strand of DWLS01003560.1, from coordinate 1,346 downwards.
TCTTGTGTAGATTATATATACATTTTAAGACATCTTATTACATACATATAAATACAAATTACAAATGCTTATTTATTTCATTCCAACTATAAACAAGTGATAATTATTACGCAGACAAACAGTGCTCATGGTGTTGTATATTAATAGCGATAATTGTTATATTTTTGTAAATTATTTCGATAGTTTGGTTTTATCATCTGCGGTTATGTGTAATAATAAATTAACTTTCTATATTCAATGGTTTTATCAATTAAGCGCGTCGTTTGTATCAAATTATTTTGATCTATAGTAGCGTTATTTAAAATCAAAACTCAATAAGTTTTTATTTATGGAATGGTTTTATATGTTAGATAATCATGTGCTGCGAATCTTGTGGCAAGTTTCAGTTGCACTTACTACATCAACAAAACAATGTTGGCCCTCCAGCTTTACTTAGTATGTTCTTCGATTATATTATTTGCAGGTTAAGTAAAAAAAAAACAAACAATCTTTTAATATAAAATTTTTACAAAACAAGTGTGAGTTTCATTTTTATTTATATGACGATATATAAATAGAAAAAAATTGTCTTGCATGAAGTGTCCCTTCAGGTGAAATAAGTTGGTTGATTGAGAAGGTATTTAATTAATAAGTTGCGTCAACTAAATAACACCATTTAGAAGTTATACTTACAAAAATGTACAGTATAATGTTTAAATGCTATTTATACAAGTACGACAATATAATGGTACATACAGGAATACACAGGTACAGATAAAAGTAAAAACATAGTAAAGATTACAAACTTAGAAAAAATTTTTAAAGTTGAGAAATATCTAATTTATTGAATAGTGTCTAAAGATATTATTATTTTAAAATTAAATTCCATCACGGTACGTGTGGATTGTATTTTTCACATTATATTTAAATCTGTCTAAGGTATGTTGAAATATTATAAATTTAAATTACGATTAAATTGTAATATAAAATTTGCATGTCGTGGAGGAAGAGTTCCACAGAATGTGGCAAAAAAAAGATTTACAGATAAAATGGACAATAAGCGGACAGTTCATATGATAGAAAGTGATCATCGATGCCCATGGACAGTCGCAAGACCTGAGTAGTCATAACTGCGTTGCCAACTTTAAAGGAGGAAGCCGTATGCTTTGTTTTTGAAGACCCTCTTATTATCTGTTTAAGCCAAGGATTCCTATATTTGTGATGGCCGTATGGGGAAAAGTATTTTCAAACCGAGAGTAATAAACAAATAGATTATCTTTGATGGTAAACGCAGAAACTTGTGTCTTTCGACGGATAAAATGGATTTAGTCGATCCTAATAAAAAACTTTAATAAACTATTAAATTT
>DWLS01003559.1:0-15491 GCA_018246255.1 Pachliopta kotzebuea | reverse complement strand
GGACAGGCGCGGATATCATGAGGAAGAGCATTCCAGAGTTTCACTGCTTTTACCGTAAAAGAATTACTGTACCGTTTTGTGTATGTATAATATAAAATATTAGAGAGTTAGTTTGCATCTGCCTAGTAAATCCAGTAATTAATATTTGAATATGTAAGAAATGTGGTTATGTGTTCTAAATAAAGTTGAGAAACACTGTTGTAATGATTAGTTTTATTTCACAAAGTCTACGAGAAGTCCAGGTTGAAGCGCGATGGCGAGAGCTGGCTCCGAAGGTCTTTTGGATATTGGTTAATTACAGAACTAAGTTATGACAGCCTGAAAATAACAATTTCGATCTTAAAAAAATTTCCATCTTACATCACCGTTAGTTACTCTTTGTTGTCGAACAATAATAACTTAAACAATTTTATAAATAACTTCAAAGACGACACGAGTCATGGCGAAACAGATAAATAGTACTTTTATCTATAGTTGACTATAGTTTTTTAGGTCATTAATTTGGGAATCATTGAACTTGATATCGTTCGAATAGGTAACAAAAAGATAATAAATTAAACCGCAATTTAATTACCAGTTAATAGATAGCCATCTCTTTATTATTTCATTTTGGAAAATACGGCGGCACAGTAATATCTATCAAGTATTATATTTTTTTATCGCATATACGACAAATCTACTTTAGTTATAGTCATACCATTACTGGTTACTTAAAATAGTATTAATAGCTATAACTTCTCGAAGTTGTTACAGTTGAGTTTATCCCACATCTTTAATTTATATATCTATCGTCTAGTTGATGAGAAACCACTATAATAGCGTTTATTTAACTTCTCATTTCAAGGAGTAATGTGTTGCTGTGTAAACATCCTCATTATAGTCTTATTGTTGTGGACTAGCATATTATCACCAAGTGAACATTTAATTTATATAATTTAATGGCCAAATAAAACTATTTCTCTTGCCACGTTTTTAATTAAAAAAAATCTCTTGAATACATTTTGCAGGGTGAATATATGAAGTCAATACAAAAAACATTTCATTAGATATGTTTTTAATTCATATCGTCTGTACATCATTATACTTACTGGCGGTAGGTATCTGTTACCGGAGACCGTCTAGTTCAGTGATTCCCAAAGTGGTCTATATCGACCCCTTGGGGTCTACGTCAACGAAAAAAAATTTGGAGGTCCATGAAATGAAAATGGGGTCCACGATAGTGGATCTCAGCACATACACTGACAGTACCTATTTACTTACATCATACTATCTTATAATATGAAAATATATACATTATTTATAAAAGTACCTATGAAGTAAGAAATTTATTATATATGTTTATAAAATTGTGTAAGTTGTAGGATGTTGGTATTCGCTTTGTGGGCGCAATACATTTTGAATTTTTGCGACCACAAAGTTTTAATTTAAATTCAATTAATAAATGTATAAATTAACATGCGTTGTTTACTTTAAGTTTTTAACACTAAACTTCACTACAGTTAGAAATTTACAGGAAATCAATATCAGGTAAGTAGGGGGTCTACCCAACACGGAAAAACATCGCAAGGGGTCTACGACACAAAAAAGTTTGGGGAACTCTGATCTAGTTACCACTGCAGCTCCTATTGCAACCGAACCGTACTGTGCAACACATTACTGTGTTCCAGTTTAAAAGGCTTGTAAGCTAGTGAAATTACTGGATCAGCGAGACCTAACACATTTCGCAAGGCGTCGAGATCATTGTAGTAGTGTATACAATCTTAACAATGCAAGCGTATCACTAACCATACAGAATAAACAAATAAATCATAAGAAACAAGTGTTAAATTTTTATATCAAAATCTCCCATTTTCTTCATTCTTTATTAAAAAGGAAATTGTGAATTATTTCAACTGGAGAGGGAGGGTTGGGTTTATAATAACAAACACAAGAGTCGCGTAATTTTTTTTATTCCTTCTTTACTGAGATTTCCCCTCAACGAGTTCTTTTCGAGAGTAACAAACATGACAGTGTATGAATTTTATATATATATAGCTAATATTTCGCTAAGCCGCCTTTTGACCAGATATGACGAACCATACAACCGCAGTGATTCGGGCTCCTTATTACGTATGCAGATAATGAAACAGATAAAACGTTTCTCACACAATAAGTTGTTACCGGTACATTCGTATATATTAGAGATTCATTTCACGTAAGCACAATTGATCAGTAAACATAAATTTATGCATACGTAATTTTACGTAAGACATTAATTTTAGGTCGTCTGTAGAAAGCAGTTTTGAACGTTATTAGTAATATATAGGTAATTTTTAACTGTTAAATTATTCATAAATACCTTCAATGAATAGTAACCTACGCTTACTAGTAACGGTCGTCAGACTAGATTTTAAATTGCTTTTTATTTTGTTCATATTTATTATATAGGCCCTACCCTCATTTGTACCTGCGTCAGTCTTGCACGAATTTTACCTCATAATCCACTTACGTAATGTTCGATTGTTTACAAGCTGACAAAAGAAAAAACCAGACGATGCGAAATGGTTAAGCCGAAAAAACGGCTCCGTTGTGCCGGCCGAGGTCACTCGACATCCGACTTGAAATTAATTTTACCATTTGGTGCATATATTACAAAGTTATACATTTATACAAACACACTGCTCGTTGTTGTACTCGCAAATTGAATTTTATAACAAAAAAAAAAATTGTATTATCACCAAAACCATAGTAATGGCAGACTATGAGTTATACTTAAATTATATTTTAAATATTAATAACCAAATCAATCACAGGATCGCACTAAATTTAATTAATTATACAAAATTATACACTTATATTAACATTCCGGAAAAATAATTATATAAATTCACAATTTAAAGGTATACACTGACAATGGCGTCCATAAGTATTTAATAATGAAATGATGCGTCACAAATATACTTCAGTTTCATTGAACGTTACAACGAAACGAACAATTCGAATTCCTATGTATTCTGTATTGAATTATTTAGTAATCATGTTTGTGGTAGAGAACCTTTAATGTATGAGAAATAACCATTGACATATTTTTCGTAGTCACTTGGAATATTGGCGGGCATTTTAATTGGACCAGATAGACAGTACTTCGGTACTTGGCCTGATTCATAACATACAGCTCAGGAAAATGTTAGCAACATACATTTTGGCTAATCGTTACCAAAATTTAAATCTTTATTTCTAAATTAACGATCAGAGCGCTATTCGTACCTGAAAAATATATTTGCACATTTATAGAATAGAAGTTTGTACGTAGATCGGAACTAAGTTCTAGCCTAACCTAATATTTGAATTCGATTTCGTGTTCAACAAAAACCTTGTACTAGTTTTTTGTAGACATGAAAAATCAATAGTTTTTCATAAACGTAACACAACCGCACCATTTTGATTGTGAATGTAAAATTGGATGCCGTAATTACAATAGTCATGACATACCACAATTTTTCTTATTATATTTATTATAGTAAATCGTTTTACCCGTAATACAATGAATTGTATTACGATACGAAGCCTTAACCACTTGTTCAAATATTTATTTCTAACATTATTAATACAATAAAGAAATGTCATTTGTTAAATAATTTGTAACTTATTCGCAACTGTCGCTTTAATATTAAAGTAATAAAATCAAATAAGAAAAGAAATTAATTACAGTGCACATAATAACTTCAAAATTAAATTTAGCCATTTCAGGTCTTGATTAGAAATTTTTAGCAAATGTGTTGTTAAATTCTTTGATTAGACAATATATATTATATTAATGGATTTATAAAAGTGTTCATTTGATCTTGATCTAGGCGATCTAGGAGCTGTGCCAAGAGTACAGGATTGTTGTCAATCCTCTCAAACGCACGTTGTGACATAACTTCTACATTGACAGAGAACAATACTAGCAATCTATTCATATGAATTCTTCCAATCAGATTCAATGGCATTTTTAAACCACAACGAATATATTGATTAAACTATTGTTAGCGCATAAATGTTTTCTACAAATTATAAACTAGGTAAATGTTAAGTCAGTAAAATTAATCATAACACAAGAAAGTCAAGAGAAATAAGTACTTCTTTAAAGCTGCCAAATAAAAAACATACTTTAATATGATGTTAATTTCAAATAAAGTCAGTGTGTATTAAGTTATTAACATTCATAGTTATTAGCAAAACTTATATGGCCTTTATAAAACTTTAATGGAATTAATTGGATTAGATGAATATAATTAAATAGATTACGTAGCAACTACAATAGATAGTCCGCTTATAATAGATTCCACAGAATAAAAATGAGTCACTGTCATGTATTACAATAAACCTTTTTGGTGTAGTAAAAAAAACCGACCTTAATTTTATTTATTAAACGAAATAATTTTAATTTTCATTGTTAAAACTTTTTTTAATATTTTTTTGTTTTAATAAAGCGTTTCTCGTTTATTTCCTTTTAATTGAATTTCACATAAACGCGAGCGCATTTTCCCGCCAAACCGGACCGCGGTAATGTCACCGCGATTTCGCACAGACCTATTATTATGCCGCAGTTTGTTGTTTTATCCTCCTGTTTTATTTTTTTAAATAAAAAATATTTTTGATTAAACTTACAAATAACTTTGCGTTAACTGAATCATGGACGTATATTGAACAAGAGTTTGATAATTGTGTATTTAAACTTCACAATATAATTTTTATCAAATGCATTTTATAAAATCCGAAAATGTTATACTCATCGTAGTTTTAAAATACGAACTCCTTTAATCACATGTGACAGTTATAAGAAAATTACGTAATTATTTTAATACTTTTGGACGTCATTGTCGTACGAATATACTGCTAAGATATTACTTCACAATATAGAAACAGATTAAGTGAAATTAATGTATATGGAGGATATAGTCACAGTGACTATTAACATATTTACATAACGCAACATGATATTGGCTTTCTATGATCGCCCTCTGGTAGAACAAAGTGCATATTGCTAAATTAACATTTGCCTGTGATACCATATTTAATCCAAAAAGTCTTAACTCCTAAACACAACTGTATTGAGTATTATTATAGCGGTCTTTTTATTTACTGTACTTTTTTATTTATAATTCGCAAAACTATAGATAAAGTGCATCTGGTGTGAATATTCATGGCACTATATACATCCAGGTAGGGTACTTAACTCACTATCAACAATGCACCTTTGGCTACTTCAAAATTAAACCGCCAGTCTTGACTCTCAAATTTCTTTGGTAAAAATCTAAAGATTACTTTTTTGTATTTTTACCTTTTTATAAAATTAAATTACTTCATCCTTTTGTTGGTCCCAGCTCAGGCCTCATTCTTTACTTCCATGCCGTAACTCATTCAACAGTATCCAAAGGTGCATTAGAAGATAGAGACTTATGCAAAGTGTTTGTAAATTATCAATTGTTCACAACCAATAGAAGAAAATAATTATATGTGAGCAAAATGGCATTAAAATCAGATGACTCATGAGTAATAGATTATAGTCATATGGCATATCTGTAAAATTAAAATTGCATAAATTAGGTAATGCTATTTTAGAAAATAACACCCTGTATGTATTTAATTAATTATGTTTAAACATTTTTAGGAATCCAGTACAGTTTGCAAGGCTTTAGACAAATAAAAAAATACAAACGTTCGAAAGGTATCATAAACTGCTTATCAAACAAAACCTATTAGCTTCCATTCAGGATTTATGAAAAATACAAACTTATATATTTTTATATGAAACATACCATTTATAATTTTTCCTTATCTTAACAAGTTTAAAAAAAAAGTAAATTGTTACATGTAGATTGAACATGTAACATGGTTCCAGCCCAGTTGCACAAGGTAGTTCGTTAATATTAAATTACATGGTACATACCAGCTGAATATTATTCAAGTGTACTGCGATAATAGCATACTAAGTTCTTCATATGTTTGATTATAAATGAGACTAGAAGTAATACAATTTTGAATGTCTCAAGTTTTATTCTCCAGATAAAAAAAGAAATTACTTTAAAAATAAGATAAAACAATGATTCATAGCTTTGTTAGTGTTGAAAAGGATGTGATTCTGTCAGTACTCACAATGCTATTTATTATTGGATAGTACAGATGATTCACTATGTTTCATTAAATGCTATGTAAAAATACTGAAGAATGAGATATATCTTTGTCAGTGCCAATTGTTAAAAATAATACAATCAATATGTAGATATGGTAGATCTCTAACGGTAATTAAAATTACCACAAAATCGGATACAACAGCCCATGGTTTTTTTTTATTCTATAAACATACAAAACTCTCTAAAACAAGAATAACAATTATCCACCATTGTTTACAAAATTATAAATAGCTGTTAAAATAAAAACTTATACTAATATAATAAACACTCATTCATATTACAGTTGCAATGAATTATATCCATGTTGTGAGCATGGTGGCAGTACACAATGTAACGGAAACATTCACTAAATTAAAGCTTTCGCAAATGGGGGCCCGGCTCAGAATTTGAGCTTGGGTTTGAGCTCGTGCGCGCGGCCGCCCCAGTCTAGCCGGTAGCAGCGAGTCCGCCACGAGATTTCGGGGTTCAGGAGCGCCGCGGCGAGGACGAACGGCGCACAGCACTCGCTCCACACCCAACCGAGAAGGAACTGCACTTTAGTGAATGGCGGCGACCCATTCTGGACTGAACGGAGTATCAACCAATCGGAAAGGAACCACACTAGCACATGCACCAAAAAGAATGGTAAAGGTTCCGCACCGAACAACTGCCCGGCGGCCCACGCGGCGCCAGCGCCGAGCGGCATGCACTCGCTGAGGGGCTCCAGCAGCGCCGTGGTGGGGATCATGGCAATCCTCAGCCGCGCCCAACGCGTCAACCGCGCCTGCAAGGCTCCCACTGACCGGGTGCCGGAGTTCTGCAACGCCGGTAACGATGCAACGCGCATCCTCCACCCCCGCGACACTACGACCTTCGCCATAAAAAAGTCCTCAGCTAAATACTCGCCGAATGCTGCCAACCCCCCAGTCTCCTCCAAAGCACACCGTCGTATTAACGAAGACATGCCGACGTGACAGTTTATGCCAAGTAAATCCGCACTGAGATACATCCTCGCCTGGGCGGTACCGAAGTACACCTTTTCATATACGGCGGCAAAACCCTCAGCATCACAAACGAACGGCATCTGATGAACAATCGCGACATCTTCTCTCATGTGCTGCACCATATCGAGAAGGGTATCTTCACGCATTCTGATTCCGGCGTCACTTATTAGAATTAAAGGGTATTTTGCCGCCAAGTACGCCGGCTGCATGTTGTTGATTTTTGGGTTGACCCCGACGCATATCCCGCCAGCGAAGAGTCGCGCGTCGATGTGTGGATACTTATGTAGTAGGCTGTTCACCAGCATCACGGCAGGATCGTGTTCGCTCTCCACACAAAATAATACTTCATAAGTTGGATAATCGAGTGTGAAAAAGGTTTCTAAGTTAGAAAACAAGTTAGGATCGACGCCCGTTAGGGGTTTAAGAATTGAAACTCCAGAATATGGTTGTTCCGGTGGTGACCGGTCTACAGTTCTGTGTAATTTCCATTTGGAATATGATAATGCCATTATGTGTATTAACCACAGACACACCCACGCAACTATAAAAAATATGGCAAAACCATACACTGTGTACACCATGGGGATCATAATTGTAAAACTCTTATGTCGTTCTGGCGTTCGGGCTTCATAATATCGACTGCTTTGAATGGTCCAGAACCGTGCGCTATGATAATATCATAACACTTAACTAAAGGAAAATTAGATAGTTGAAGTAATTAACTGTATAAATACATTCACTTGATATTATCGTGTCATTTTTATCACCCGAACACTTTCCGAACGCGCATATCACGAATTCACGACCTCACGATTGTATTTTTACGACAAACTGTTCATTTCATATAGCATAACACAAGAACAACCAATCCTCATCAATTGCCGTCAATCCAACAAAAGTCGATGTTGCCAACACAAGATGTATAAAACTCTACAATATTATCGTTAATAATAATATCGAAAAGGCAATGGAGAAAAAAAAAGATAAATTTCACCAAAGTAGAAAGATCAATTCAGCATATGATTACATTATAATTTTATTTCATTAGTTTTGGCTGGAACTTAATTTTACGGCTAAAGAAAACATTATTTGCAAAGCATTGATCATAACGAAGATGATAGTTTTTGTAAAAAAACGCGTTAAGGAGTTAGTGCCTGTGTAAAAAATATATTTTTTTTGAAACATCATAGTCTAGGCAAGCGACATAGACAATAATAAGCGGATCTAAATAGCGGGAATTTTAAGTGGCCTTTTTAATGGGCTGTTAAAATGTCTTATGATTTTAATTTTATTTGTACATGTATTAATTTTTGTTTCTGAAACTAATAACTAATATTTTATTAAAAAATTCTAAAAATTTAATCAAGTGACCAAAAAAAAATTTTCCACTCATTTGAAGATAAAACTTTTTGTTTTATTAATTCTAAAGATAATAAGATTTTGTTACTAAAAAGTTTTAAATCAATATTCAGTATGGTTTTCGCATAATAATTGAGAAATAAATAAAAGGCAAAAAAAATCTCATTTCAGAATAATTATTAAATGTTTGAATGAAATATTCGATATTAAGTTATTACTGGCAGCACTAATGAAAACATAATCTGCTTAATTTTCCTTCGCGGCTAAATGTCGTAGATTTAAATTTATAATATAGTTTTCGTGAGTAGATTTATTGGAAATGGATGTCACTAAATTAATTAGAAATATTGTCAATTTGGACAAATATATTCAACTTTCACATGAAGTGGCGAGCAATTTTAAAAATTGCACCGTCGAATTTAATATGTCTACTATTTTGTTTTTGAAAAAAATGCGAACATTTGAAGTTGAGGTGAATATCGAAAGAAATGTCGTTATACTGTAACTTTTGTTTTGTTTATATAAATTGTATAATTTTAATAAATTTTTCTAGTTTTTTAATAAGTACGGAAACAATGGCGCAGCTATCAAAATCTTTGAATTAATATTACTTTTGCCACCGTCGCAAACTTGGCATCTCTTGGGAAAAGATTTAATATCATTGTTGCAATTTTGGCTTTCCTCTTTACGCAATCAACTAATTTCTAAAAACAATAATTGGTGGTCATATCTATGTACACTGCTACAGTTTATTATGGTAATATTTTCATTAATATTTAATTAAGTTTATTTATAGTATAGTTTTTATTATGTATGACAAGAAATAACTTGCACAATAGTATTAATTTATTTTGGTCTTGTGAAGATGGACTTCAGTTATAAAATAAAAGTAAAAAATACTTATTGAGATCTTTCCTAGTTAATTTTTTAAAAAAATATTAATTATAACTTTTTCACAACTTTGAAATTAAACCGAGCCTTTTATTTTCATGGTATGCACTCTACATCATGGGGTAAAAAAATCAGTAATAATTGGATAAATTATAGCAATTTTACATGTGGACCCTAAATTGGCCTCAGGTCATCAGTAAATTAATTATAAATTTTTTGTAACATTTTCAGGAGATCAGATTAAAAGACAAAAAACTCAACAATATATTAGTAGAGGAAACAGCAGACATTATTTTGTCTTTAGCTACACATGATATTCCTAACATTTCTCAGAAACATAAAATTCTTTGTGTGTTTAATTTGTGTGGTGCTGAGTGTAGCAGAGAAATTAGATTTGCATTGCGGACACAATTTGAATATTATTTGTGAGAATCTTACATTTTTTATTCATTATTTTTATTTAATTAAACATGTTAATTCATCTTTATTTGCTCATATTGTAGAACATTAAAAAAAAACTTGAGATATAATAATTAGTTAATATAAAAAGAGCGCTAATCTACTTTCTATTTGTAGTATTACACTGGCAGAACTTCTAGCAACATGTGGAGATGTTGCATTCCAGTACAGCATTATGGAAACTCTTTTGCGTTGGTTATTGCCACGTCATGATAATAACCTAAGGTCAGAGGCTGCAGCAAAGTGGTTTCCAAGCTATCTTTATGAGAGGGAAGTTGTGAATGTCTTTCTTGAGAGATCTTGGCAAAACTTTTTCCAGGTATTAAACTATTTTAAACAGAAATAACTACCAAGTATAAATTTCCATTCCGATCAATAGTAATCACCATCATTAATACAAGAAACGGAAAAAAAACACAAAATACAGTTTACTGCTGCTTTTTTTTAATCGACGAGGCGACTACATTTGAAAGGCGTTACTTGACCTTGAGCCCAGCGATCCTTTCTATATCTGCCTACGCTGCGAAAGTCCTAAAATATTTCATCTACATATTTGTCAGCAACGGTGTTAGTGAAGATTACAGCACTCCCTGGTAACGGAATTAAATGGAATTTCGTAATGAAATCCCACATAACCTCGTTCTCTTATTGAGGCCAGGTATCTATCGAAGGTAGCAAAAAACCAGTAAACTCTAGTTTAATTACGATCAACTATAACTGGTTAGAGTGTTTTTTTAGGTAATGTAAAACCTTTGCCTTTTATCATGTTACAAACCAAGCTCTTGTCTGCGACGTGAAAGTTGTCAATGTCAATTCGGTAATTTAGAGATGTCTTTGGTAAGATCTTAAACATGAACATAAATCATTGGATTATATTTTTTAGGATGCTAGAGATTTCCTCAACATGCACAATGAAAGTAACAATCTTATTACATCAGTTATAATTAAAAAGTTGATCGTTGGAAATATTGCACTCATAACGGTAAGTAGTAAATTATTAATCATTTAGTAACTTTTGATGGTACATTACAGAAATGGCAACTCTGATATTAATTGGTTTATTCTTCATATTTCATAGGGCCATACGACCATCATGGTCATATTAGTATATTGTTAACATAAAAGTTTCTAAAACCTTTTTAGAAGGGTTCTGTCTAATACCACGTCTTGACACTGTACCATCATCAGCCCGCGGCAATCCATTACTAGACACAGTATACTCCCTAGTTACAAAATACAATAATTATAAATGTGATGATAGACAATTTAAATTAAAGTTATTTTCCCCTAATCCGTAATTTATGTTTTTGAGGACTTTTTGTTAAAAGTTTTTAAAATTTTTTTACACTAGCAAATATAAACAAAGTTGTGCCATCATTATCATCAGCCAATAAACCCTCTCTGCTGGATATAGGCCTCCCCCAAAGTTATGAATAAATAAAATATCAGATATCGGTCGTTGGAGTCCATTTCCGGCAGAACATATTCCTTCCGATAAACAATACTGTGATCAGGTTTGAAGGGTGCTGTAGCTAGTGAAATTACTGAAATAACGTGACTGAACACTTCTTACCTCAAGGCGACAAGCGCAATGTACCTTCCTAACCAGCGCCACATTGTTATGGGCAAGTTCATCACTATTAGGTGAATGCTTTTCTCGAATCGTTGTATAAAAGAAATATTATATATTAGACACAAGAAATTGTTATTTTAGGGTTTAGAAAGTAGATTGAATTGGTTGGACATTAATGGGGGTACCAAATGCCTGTCTGTGATATTGGATCCGTCTTTGGTCAAACTGCTGGGAAGCAAATGCGAAGCCACTACATGCGAGACTCTCGTCATTAGCGAAGTGAACACGAAAGAAGCAAAATTACAGAGGTTAGTTACTGCATTTTACTGGTAACAGCTCTCTGTTACCGGAGAAAATCTTGGTAGGTATCGCCGTAGTTTCTATTGCAGACGACAAAAAGTCAGTAGTGTGCAAACATTACTCCAAGTAAACTCTGTTTTTGTAAATTTCATTGGTTTGTGGTGGGAAATAAATATATTTTTATTTCTTTTATTATTACTGTGTTTCGGTTAAAACAATGTATCTAGTTAAATTATTGAGGTAACTAGGTCTAAAATATAATATGAGGTCTTTTTATTATTCAATAATAATATTTTCAGGCAATCACTGGATTTAGTTTTATCGGTAAGAACGATAGAGCCGCCGCATTTTGTACCGTCTTCTGAAAGTCTTACCGGCGAGGACCAGAAACATTTGGAGATCACAATCTGTTCTAAATCTAACCTTGCGAGGGTCGACAAAGCTTTACAGAAAATTTTCGCTGACAAATTTCAGGTACTTTATTGCTTTAATTCTTTTATTGTTAATGTTGGTAGATCGGTGGCCGGAGACCGTTTGGGTTGTTACCACCAGGGTTACTTAATTTTGTTCACAAACATATATATGTAAACATTACTGTGATCCGATTTGAAAGGCGATGTAGTGAATAAAATTACTTAGATAACGTGAGTTTTCAGTTAAATTAGCTTCTACGGGTAACACTTCTGTATGACATCGACATATCGCAACAGTGTTACCAGCGAATGTGTTATTTAATGTTAATTTAAATTAAGTTCTATGAGTGCGACATTCTTTTTGACGTTTTGAAGTGTTACCAGCGAATGGTTTAGTTAATCATAAATTAATAATATTTGTATAAATTACATTTTTTTAATGAAATAGATTTTTTCTACAACTCTATACGTTTCCTAAATTAAAACTATAATTATACTGTATCAAACTAAGCGTAACGTTAATACCATATAAAATTTAGATTTGGTTAGATTTATTGAAACCGATTTTTTCTTTTTATAAATATCTACTATTTTTGTTTAGTCTGTTTAAAGTTGAACATTATTTTAATTCACCTTTGGCTTGTATATCCATAAATTATCGTATGTTTCTATCACAAATAACTATTTACACTATAAAACACTAATTCTCATATACATATTCCAAAATATAAATATAGTTAAATATCTTATAGACAATTGTCACCAGATTAGGCGCCTAATTACGTTAGTACTTTTGTTCATCTATTTTTTTAATAAACAAAATGACAGTCGTAGTATCGGAAATCAAGTAATATAAAAGAGTATAATTATAAATAAATGAGAGGGTAGATGAAAATTAATCGATTCAAAATTTATATCACATATAGATCTCGAATTGTTAATACTGGTATATATTATTTTTTATACATCAGAAATAACATTGTATATAACAAGATAATTATTTAATCGCCCCCACGTAAATAAAAGTACAAAAAATATAAGGGCGGTTCTATTTTGATTTCGCATAAAATGTATTTTTTTCAGGTTTAAGTATTTATATTAAATTGATATACATAAAGGTTTTTATTTAAAATATTTTATGTAGGATAATAACTTTATTATTCTGTTACGTAGAATGCTTTATTACGTTATATTTAAAAATGAAATGTGGGTAGTTGTATTAAATGGTTGCTTTCTTAGATGTAACACCTTATTATTACAAGCATATTGAATCAAAAGCTGTTATTATTTTTTTAGGATGACGATAAACTATTCCCGCGTCCTGGACAACTTAAGAGAGGTGAGCGTTATTTTTATTTAATTCATTTCACAATTTTATTTCCGAACGTTCTTGAAGAGAGATTTCAAATAATATGTAAATATTAGTGTTTCAATTTAAGACGTTTTAGCTAGGGAAATTACAAAGGTGAGTTAACATATTATGTCTCAATGCCATGAGACATACGGTGTTAAGTTTCGTCATCGTGTTAATTTTTTTATTGGACGAGGCGACAAGATGGGCAAGGCGTTCATCTGATGCTGTTATTGGAATTGTAGCGTTGTAATCGCAGTGTGAGTGAAAGTGATCAAAAGATTACTTAAAAAGAAGAAAAATAAAAACATTAGATGAGGACGTCAAATATGGCATTAGTGGGTGTACTATACTGCTTCATTTACTGTCTCATCATCTCATTATTGGTGCTCATGCTCTTCTAAGGGACGCCCATACATACAGGAATAAATGTTTTATTATCATTATTACCAGAATCAAAATCTGAAAATGTTAAACAAGAGGTTTGATTTTATTCAAAATGATTTGCTTTTACTATATCGCAGGTCCTAATGTGCAAACGTTACTCTGTTCCTGAAAAATCTTTATTTGTCACACAAATGTTTACAAATATGTTTCTAAATCCCTGACTTCTGTGCTAGGTTTACCATCTGAGTTCCAGAAGTCAGTGTCCTCTCACAAAATTAGGTTAAAAAATGTTACTATTTGTCAGGCGTTGTATTTAGTAAAATTACTGGAGTGATGAGACTATACGGATAACACATTACGTTACGAGGCAACGCGTAATGTGGTGCTGTGGATACCATCTTAAGCAGCGTCGCGTTGTTATAGTCAAGCGTGTCTCACTTACCATCAGGTGAACGTCTTGCCCGCCTAGTTGCATGAAAAAATCATGCCCATTAGCTTAATCTCCGAATTTGGTTGTTTACACATTACTATTTGATGATAAAAATAGAAGCTGTCTACCTAGGCGGTCTCCGGAAATAGACCTCTTTTTTAACGCGGGGAAAATCGTCAAATAATTCCCTGCTTCTAGGGGGAAGTCAGGGTTATGTGGGATTTATACCCACTAAAACCCCCTAGGTGGTCATCCTCAGTGCGTTGCGGAAGGCCCCGGGATCTCCTACGGAACTCGCCGGTGCCTCTGTGTACTGCTGCTAAGCACATCCCGGGAGAGCTGTTGCTCTCCCCAGCACAGACAGTATGCTACGACAAAATACGAGACCACTTCGTACTTGTCGTCCGACCCGGGATCACTTAAAGGACAGTGAGAGCCTCCACCCTCACAGCTCGCGTACCTGCAAACCCTTTCAGTCGCCTTCTACGACAGGCAGGGCTTACCTTAGTCCTATTCTTGATAGCTCGAGACTTCTTAGGGCTAGCGGTAAGAGACTTGCTACCAATTTACTTAAATTTTTATTTCACAGGGTGCAAGGTAAAATCAAAAAACACCAGGCCGGACTTAACCCCTTCCTCAACTTCCACGTCGTCCTTAGCACAGGTGAGAAATTATTAAATAATTTTTACAATACTTAAGTTAATAATTTTAGTGATATCTCTAAACTTAGCGAATAGATAGCTCTCCTAATAATTGTGGAGCATAGGTTTAGTGTACACATTTATGAATTTTTCGTCAATTGTTATATGGTCAAAAAATCTAACGTTAAGTGGTATGTTAGCTATAACGATAAAGTGCTAACTTATATGTTTGTATACAAAAGGTTGGGACCATCATCTCGTGGTAGGTCCTCTGTCGTAGAAGATCGTCTTGGTAGTTACCACCGCAGCTCCTATTGCAGCTGACAAACACTACAGTGCGAACATTACTGTATAAATAAATAAATGAAAAAGCTGAATTTTTTATCATAGACAATTATTCTTATTCATGTACATACATAAGTATAGACCAGTGATTCCCAAAGTGCTCTATATCGACCCCTATGGGTCTATGACAACCTGCAAGGGATCTACGTCAGCGAAAAAAAATTTGTGGGTCCATGAAATGAAAATGGGGGTTCACGATAG
>DWLS01003558.1:0-15492 GCA_018246255.1 Pachliopta kotzebuea | reverse complement strand
AGGTTAATGCTTGACCACGATCCCACCTGGTGTTAAGTGAAGATGTGATCGATGATGGTAAAGCGCATTAACCTAGCTTTTTTATTTGAAGCTGGATAGGAAAGGATAAATAATTTATCACACTTTATTTTTTAAAAATTAATAAGAACCATATGTAATAAGTTATTAAATGAAAATTTACGTCCCTATTATCAATGAGAACTAAACTCCAGGTCTGGAGAGCTCAACGCACAAAATATACTTTAGTAGAGCTATTTTAACTGACAAAACTATACATTATAATAGACCAGATATAACATATCCACAAAATTAACAAACTGGCTTACTTGATAGACATAGCAGTCCCTAATACTAATAATATACAAAAGTATATTGCTACTAAATACAGAGAAATAAAAAAAGATGTCACTAGAAATTGGAAGATGAACAAAGTATATATTGTGCCGTTGGTGCTCTCCACAACTAGGGTAATACCGCAACAGCGGTCATTATATTTAAAACAATTAAATTTAACATCAAATATATATCTAATAATGCAAAAAGCCGCAATCCTCAAAACCTACCGGATTGTCAGAAAATTTTTACATGAAAATACCACAAGCAATAATATAGCAATAGAAAATGAACATCACTTGATTTAAGCCCGTGGTGTTCATTAATAACCGAAATCCTGTGAAAATTTGGAGTAAAACTTTTTCCCATAAAATAGTAATAATAAAAACTTTTTATTGTACAACGGATTACATGAATAATATATACACACTATTGAACAAACATGTACAATGGGCGGTTTTATTGCTCATAATGCAATCTAAGAAAATACATTGGTACTTAGTAATAGATGTTTTTGAAAAGGGATTCGCCCGTGAGCCACAGTAGTGACAACACGTTCGAGCACGATCGAGCTCCAGCCAGCTCTCGTTCGCTGTCCGCCCGCTGTGTTTTTCGGAGCGAAGATTTTATTGCGATCGCGTCCTAGTGCACTTATTGCCGCGCCGCTCGACATCATTCGCTGCCTAATTACTACGTGTGTTTACGGGGGCCTGCGAGCCGCTTGCGCGCGTCAACCGTCCGCTCCCACTCCGTATTGCGTCGTCCTAACGGTCACCACGGACCATTAGGTCGCGCGCTACCTGTGCGCGCTACCTTTTCGCGCCATTACCGCGGCTTTTGTTTATTAAATGCAAAAAATTTATTCGTGTAGACACTAACGATCAATGAAATTCCATTTATAAATTACAAACAACGATAAGCGTATTTAAAAACATGCTATCTATAACTCAATATATGCTTTTGTGGCATTAATATGTAATTTATATGCGAGTTCATATTAATCACTTATATCTTAAAATTATTCGAAATAAGCTTTAAGCCTTTTCTAAATATATTGTATAAAGAATTAAAATAAGTAATACTTTTTCATTATTTTCTAAGTATGGATGTAGTAATTAACTCATAAATCAAGGTTGTTTTCATTAAGTGTTATATCCATTTTAATGGCAAGAATAAACTAATGGTACAGATATATCACAGTAAAACAGATCTAAACAATCCATCTGTAAAAGACCTACTCCCAGTAATTTATATTTGAAAAGATATTAGATTTAATAACAGAGAATTCTACGTCATTAAGTAGTTAATTTTTAATAAACCAATGACGTCGGAATTAAAATAATATACAGTGTTAGATATTAAAATAAGCATACGTATACTGGTTTCAACATGTAAACCTATGTCTGTGTCTACTGAATGTCAAAATACTCGAATTTGCTTTGAACTTTCTCTGTTCAATGTCGTATAAAATCATGTGTCACGGGAGTTTTATAATCAATAGCCCATAAAAATTATTGCGCATCAAATTCTTTTTGATAATGTAAATTAAAGGTATCTTTTGATTCCTAACAACACTGTTTAGAAATTTCTGTTGGGTTCTATAGCATATGACTAAAGAGTCAACCTAGGAGTTCATTAATTACACAAAGGAATAATTTGAAAAGTAAAAAAATAATATTTTAAATGAAATTTATTTTCTATACAGTTGGCATATCAAATCAACAATCAATATAAAAACGTAAAAAAAATAATGGCAGTAGTGCATCAGTTAAAAAGAACAACAATAAAGATGTGAGACGGATGCATCGCCGCACATTCTACTTTATGGCAAACAATGATTTTTCCCAATATGGGTTCCATGGATAATTGATTATAAGGTATTAATGGATAACCAATTACTCATAGAAATATGTGTGTACTTAAAAATTTATCTCCTGGTTTTGGGGATGGAATCACCTTCGGGGTGGAAGCCGTTCTCATCGGCGACGTAGTTAACGGTCTCAACTTTGCCCTCTTTGTCAACGTAAGAGTATGAACCACGAACAACAACTACGACATGGGGTTTGTTCTCTTCGTCCAGGGCCTCCTTCAGCTCTCCGTTCTCGGTGCGTTTGATGCCATTCTCGGTTTCGTAGCTATAAAATTCCAAAAAAAACGAGTGCTTTACATTCTAAAGAAAAATCTTCTGAAAAAAAATTAAATCAAATAAATTCCGTAAGAGCGTCCCGCAGATTCATTTATGTATGTCCTCTGGGATTCACTGTCAGTAAGGTAATATAGGAAATAAATATTAACTAATAGCATAAAGTAAACAAGTTGTAAAACTAATCTTTAGTTATTGATTTTATAAACAGATTTTTTTAAAGGGTGACCTTTTTACCATAGTTTACTTATAATTTCAAGCAAGCCGATATCCCGGATATAATCTGGGAAATATTTTGAGATTTTGGGTAATAAACTTAAAAGTTTTGTAAACCATAAATATGTATACGAATAAATGTATCTAATCATCTTGGACTGCAATAGGCTGAGATGATGATGATGATGAAATGTATCTTAACCAGAAATATACCTGAAGTCATATGCGCCATCAGGTTGTTGATTGAAGTCAGAGCGGACGATCTTTGGAGGCTCGATCTCTTCAGCCACGGGGAGGGCTACAGCGACGGCCACAAGGGCAAGGGCGACAACAATAATCTGCGGATTAATTTATTCTAAGTAACAAAGTCAAAAGTGAATATAAAATATCCTTATACAAGTTATGAGACTAAACAACGTACCACTTTCATGGTTGAAGAGTTTGGTTTAGTTCGGCTGCTATCAAACGAGCGACTGATGCCTTAACGCTCGAGTCATATTCTTTTATACATTTCTCCCGGCTGGCGATCTAACGTAATGTCAAACGGCAGCAAACATACGATGTCGATATTCCGGCTCCACGGATTCGGCCATCAATGATCACTAACGAAAATGTTTATGTGTGCACAGATGTACTTAAATGTATGATCATTTTCCTCATCAATGTGTGAGACGCGAAGGCAGGTATACGAAGGATATTTTTGTCATAACTATTTACTTTATAATAATGTGCTAAAAAAGAAATACTCTAAATATATGCCGATGATGGTTCACAATTTTCTTATGATTTCTTTCTGTAATAAATTTTTTGAGTGATAAACTCAAAAAAGTATTCGAATTTTTATTTAGTATAAATTATTCTTATAATACTCTCTACATTCTATTATAGTTTAAAATTATTATAACTAAATCATAGAAAACCTAATTTCATTTTTGTTCCTTTAAGATGGCAATATGGTTAAAATATGAAGTAAACATTATAAAATCTGTTTGAAAACACAATCCATAAATATTGTAGATTCTTTCAGATGTCGTAATTTATTTATTAATTTAACAGTGTTTAAGTGAGGATTAGGTATAGATTATTTTAAGGATAAATTTTATCCCATTATATTCAACGCCAAATATTCAAAATCAATAACGCATCTGACAGCTAATATTGATAAATAATAATTAATGGTATACACAATAAAAGCAGATATCACGATCTCGACCTTATAAAAATATTTATTAATACGAGCAACTTCTAAATTATACTACAAAACTTTAATTGGACTCCACCATCTTAGACTCTTAGGGCAGAATTTAAAAAAATGTTTTATTAAAGTTATATCCTATCAGAACTAAGCAGTGAATCTAAGCAATGAATCTATTATAGTATTATAAATTATAAAAGAATTACTAGTATAATGAAACATACCCAAAATTGAGCTATCATCACTTCTTATATAACGACTTTTTAATAAAGTTAAATAAACCTATCTTAGTGTTTTATTCGCTTGAAAATTAGTAGGTTCTGATAATATAATGCAAAGTCGGACAAACTTATAAATGCAGAATCCGTAATCTTATATGCCAATAAATCTTCGAATATCAATGTTATTTATTTTAAGCACCTATGTATGAGAGTAAACGTTGTTTTGTTATTAAAACATGTTTATGATTTGTATAGTACAACTTTAGTTACAAATGTTATGTAGCATTTTATATTTATAATAAAAACTTTTTTTTTCAAACCCCACAATAAAATATGTAATACACTGTGTGTTCAACGTATAACACAAAAACGCAGGTATCGGTAAATAATAATATCTTACGGATGGTTTACTAAAATAATTCAAATCTTCTAAAACTGGTTCCTTCGCTTTTGATTACTATACACTGACTATTAATGTATAAAACTTAACAAAAAAAAACATGAATCTTCACATTTTAATATCTACTTAACATCTAAATTAAAGTATTAAATTTTATTCTTCATTACATCTATCTACTGTTGAGCAGATAGCAATTAAAGTTATTACCTGGAACTAGATATTTTAATATATTACATATGTATATTGTACCGAATTAGATAACCATTTCAGATTCTACGCAATATTTGTTTTTGTATTATTGTATTCCGTATTAGTTTTTAAAATGCGTAATGCTTATCACAATCTAAATGAAGTTCTAACAAATATTGTAATTTTGTCCAGATGCGTTTGACTTTACAAGAGGTACATACATTTAAATACATTATGCATATGTTAATCGTCATTGTTTTTAAAGGCGCATACAAATGTAACAAAATCGTTCAAATAGATTAGGTTAGTATTAAATTATATCTATAAGAAGAATAACGTATTTATTAAAAGCAAAATATATTATTTGAAACAAATAAATTACGTCGAGAGTCGAGACGTAGTAGCTTTTAAAGATAGTTTCTGTGTAGATTTTGACGAATTAAAATTATTTTTCCTTATTTTAAATATATAAACAAAACATTAAAAAAAATATTTTATTTGAAGACGTAAAAGAAATAAAACCACAGTGAAAAGAAATTGTTTTCATTTCATTCATTTATTTTCTCTGTACAGAAACTTTTAAAACTTTACAATCATTTGATTTTTTAATTTCATAAAACTCCTTTACGATTAACTAAATAAGTGTGAGACGTTTTCCATTAATATTATAAAATATATGAATTATCTATAAACATGTACTACAAAGCTATATAATCTTTACGATATCCATCATACAACAATGACTTTTTTAAATATCAATGGAATCTTTACGGTAATTCTAGAAATTAATTGAAATGATCATAAGTAAAGTTATCAAAAACATTTAAGAACGTAAAAATTTCTCTGATAATTTTGTACTTCATTAAAATAATGTAAATTTAACTCTCATACTCGCACATAAAATATATCATGATGTCAATGTGATCAAACATTGCTGACGGATAACGTCGTATTCAGAAATATCTGGTTAGCAATTAAATTTGGGAGACTCAAGGCCTCGGCCCGACCGACAAATAAACGAAGATGACATTTGGAAATATAAAAAAAGTTATCAGATTGTCCGGGAAAAAAATACATTATTCTTCCTTTCTTTAACGATATATTAAATAATAAAAAGTGGGTTTCGTTTTTTATAAAATTACCATTCCTAATTCAATTTACTATTATGGAACAAGATTAACTAGATGTAAAGAAACGATTTGAAAACATTACTGACTATATAAAATTTGTATAGGCAGTACTAAATATCGGAAAATAAATAAACAATAAAGAAACGACATATATATACTCTATGTCTCTGACGTCGTTATCTAGTAAAAAACAAGACGAAGATAACTTTATGAAATTCCAAATAAAGAATTAGTTTATTACAATCAAATAACTTCATTGTAAATGTATCAATCTGTATAACTAATAATAAGTTAATTTATTCAATTTAAGAAATTTTTATTCGCCAATTCTAATATAAAGAAAATACAAAAAAAAAGTCCTTATACAATGCTAGTTGAGGTGCGGAATATTCCAGTATTTATAAAAATAAAGTTAAATATTAAAAAGTTTTAAGCTCTTTTTAATTACATAAACTGATTTTTAATTTTGTTACATCTTCCGAAACATCTGAGATACAACACACATATTATTAAGAAATGTTGATTTACATTTTATACGAATGTCTATTAATAGTTTTTAATTTTTTAATAAACAAAGATTTTATTATTATAAAAAAAAAATTTAATAAACTATAGGTAGTTTAATTTTCAAAATGGATAAAATAAAATAAAAACACTTTTATTTGTATTCCTTATTTCCACAATAACTAATAAAAAAAATATAACTAAGTATTAAAAGAGTCGTCCGACTAGTCGTGGCAATAAATTTCTCAAAATTCTCAAAGGTCAAATATGTAAGTATTAATATAACTACAATAGTATAAACTCACGTAATTATCATTGAAACATGGCTATATATAAAATTGTGACTTAAAAAAACTTGTCTCTCATCTCTATGCAAGGTGCAAATAAAAGCGATGTGCTCTTAACCTTTCGTGGGGTCAAGTAGCCTTTATTTTGTAAAATTATTATTCAAGGCCGGTTTCTTTTTGCGCCTTAAAGTATGTAATTTTAAGGTACAACACTAATTAACTGTAAAGATGTTATAGAAATACGGTTATTAATTCATCAATATTCTGAGCCCCTTCTATCAAGCTTGCCATGTAATACGCCGGTTTTATTTTTCAACTTAACATCGAGCTCGATTAGTACTAGAATTTATACATAAAAATATCAGCGGAAAGCAAAAGTTCAGAGAAGATTAATACGCTCATAGACTTATTTATATATTCACTAATTAACTCGGTTTTTCACTTTATAACTCATAATTTTGCTATTTCTTTTAAGTTAATAATTATTTATATTGTCATATGAAAATGAAATATAACAATAACGATTACTTTTGTATATTGATGAATAGCGTAGTGATTTTAAGTTATCATGAATCGAAGAACAAATGCCAAATAGCTAATGAAATGTACTTATTCGATGTATTTGGAACATCCCAACATTTCTTATACTCAGTTCATTGTATCATTTGGGTAACAGATTGCGAATTTTTTCTTTGTTTATCCGACACTGCGACAGAGTCAAACAAAATAAAACCAATGCGGCTCCACCGCTTTCACATAACGTTAAATATTTAGAAAAATATGAAAAAACCAGAAGCCTGGATTCAGAATTCAAAATATTATGTGAGAATATACAATCAAAGCGCATTAATAATAAGTCCATTGCTGACCGCATTAAAGATGATTTCAAATCGTTCAAATAAATATAACGTATCCAAAGAGTTCGTCGTAATCCACGAGTAAAAAAAATAATCACAAAATAGAATCTGATTATTATAATTCTTGAAGCTAAACTCTGTTACTTGTTTTTCTTTACGTGACCTTTATTTATTACGATGTCTACTTTGAGTTCATTTGGTTTATTTTTCATGTAGACGCGTGTTTTGCACATGTCCTTCTTCGGAATAATAATGTAATATTATGTAAATTCTTAGTCAAACACACTCACTTCGATTTTTTCGGCCTTGGCAATAGTAAATGTTAGTTAGTCATATTTTAACACGGTTATGACAAATATTGCATGATTTTAATTAAACAAAGGGTATAAAATTCTTTTATATCAAAGGTTATTAAAATGCTTATTCCGATGAAAACAGAGCATGAAATCCACCAAAACGTTTTACTTAAACATCGTGTTTCTATATTAGACAAATATAACTTAAAAGATATAAGTCATAAACTTTGCTATTAATTATCTGCTGTTTCTTTTTAAATCAATTTAAGGGAAGGGCATATAAATTGATTAATCCGCCTATGAGTGAATGTCGCCATCCTGCAGATTTGGGACATAAGAGCCAATGAGTGAATACTAAGATACTTTGATTTATTTACACATACAAATCAAAATAAAAGTACAACACTTATAAATAAAATAAGATCTTAACAAGTCTCGTGAACGTTCTGCTGCACTTAGGCAACGACCTCGGGATTAGAGCCCAATATCCGGTGAGCTGTATCAAACGACTAAACAACATTAAACATCAACAAAGATTAGTCTTGCTTGTCTTATTTCATTGAATACGTTTAACATTATATGTGGTAAATAACGGAAGTTTTCGATACCTGTCTTAAATATAGCTTCATTTATAAAATAAATAATCTTCAATGGATTAACACTTGACCTCTATTACAGTTTTAACTGACAATGAGCAGAGTTGGTAGAAATTGAGGATGAGTGAAATATACTCGTGTTCAACATATACTCTTTTCTTGTAATAGCCAACACAATGCTGTTTTACCTATAGATTTAAATACAGAAGTGGTAACCAAGCAGATTTCAAAAAAACCTTGCCATCATCCAAAGTATACAACATTTGGCCTAGGAATAAATTCAGGATTTCCATGTTAAAATAAAACTGCTTACCGTTGTACCACAAAGTAGTAATAGTGTATTTATTAATGACTAAATCTAAAATATTATATAGTTTGTTTTTTTTAAATACTCAAATCTATTTAGTATTAACAAGTAAGTAGAAGGGTGAAATGAAAAATATAAAAAAATACAACACTTTATTATGATTAAAGAACACATGTTTTCAATAGTCCCTTCACCAAGTCAAACGCATGACGTGGTCGGTTTTTTTTTTCGATGTCTTTATGAAACCTAGGAACTGAAGCTCTGCAACAGCGCGCGTAAACCGTGCTCTGTATTGTAATAAAGAGAAATGAAAATTAAGGATTGTATTAAAAAATAAAACAATGAGAATTTGTATATATAGGTGGTAGGAGTCTGTTACCGAAGATCGCCTAGCTCATTGATAGTGAAATTATTAAGAAAACGAAATATTATATAATATTTATCACGATAACAAGCATAATGTGATGCAGTATCATTCTAATTAACGCCACATTTTCAAGGCACCTCACTTACCATCAGATGGACGTCCGCTCATCTCATCTTTTTATCAAATAAAGTGATTTAATTTCTTTGGTTTACTAAGACTTGTCCCCATTAAAAAAACTGAACTCCCCAGTTTTATAACATCTTTTCATATTTGACAGACGATACAACACAGGCAAACCAACGTTACAGTAATTGCATTCACTCATCCTTGCCCACTCCACTGTGTACGTAATAGTGAGCAAACAAATTAGTAAGTAAAGATGTGAAAAGTCAAGGCAGCTAATAGCAACACAAATATTGGCCATAATAAAAAAAATATTCGGTACTATTTTTTCACTAAACCTCTTACTATCTAATTAACATAAAGTTCCTTCATAATTTAATTTTAATGCTTAAATCAGTATTTATTATTATATCAAGGTTAAAGTTCAGAATAATATAAAATAGACGCCGCTGAATAGTTATCGACGTTGAGGAATTTCTGTCAACAGACCAGATCAGGCAAGTTCAAAAAAACCCTACCACCAACAAAACTCAACACGTGGACTTGGAATTGAAGTTGGTAAGTGAGCGGTGATATTCATGGTGTACTACATAAGTACAGAATATAATTTAACATGGCAAATGTGCAACATATTTAAATAGTTATAGCAACAGGTGTGAATCTTAGAAATGATAAATACAGATCGCTACAAAATTTTATTGATTATCTATTATTCATTGAATGTTATAAAATTATAATTTACATGAATAATATAACATAATCAAGATTTCTGTTTTAAAAGCAAATTTATGAGTAAAATTATATTTACATATAATCAGAGCTAAATTTATATATTGATTGTTTTAAAATCAAGAAAAAATTTTCTTTTTAAATTATTTTTATATTTACGTTAAAATTTTACAAGCAAAAATTAAGGATCGTATTCGCTGTTGCAATATCAAATTATTCTATAATAAACCAAATAATTATGAACTTCAAATACGTCAATCATGACGTTTTTGTCTACAAACTCTTTTGTGCTCCCTAAATATTTACACAACTTTTGAAAAAACTAAATAATACCGATAGGTTACTGTTGCCAGTTTACGTCGCTGCCGCCGCAGCACTTATTCCCGCTGGCAAACAGTAATGAACAACATATTCTCTCATGATAATAGCGCTGATCCGTCTTTTGCGACGTACACAGCTCATCTGATGCTGAGCACGCGGACCACGGGGACCACGGCCTGAAATAGTAATGTGCAAACATTACTGTATCCTTAAAGAGCGTTGTAGCTAATGAAATTTCCAGGGAAATGGGACTTAACTTATAGTCTCAAACCTATGAGTATAAAGTGGTGTAGTGTCGTCCTAACTGGCGTCACAATGATATAGGCAAACGTATCACATTATAATCAAGTTTCGTTCCAACATTGTGATCATGTCGACACTTTATTGAATAAAAAAGTCTAAACAAGTGACTTACTGAATACTGGCGTCCTGATGCCGTTGCTCCCCGTCCTCTTCAGGTATTAGAACTGCCGCGAATGCTTGCAACCAGTCATACAGATTGATGTGTTTACCGCATTCCTTGTGTAGTTTATACGCTAAACACATATCCGGCAGTGTGTCCACCGCGCTTTCTGTTGTTGGGAGTACACAGCATTTACACTGAAATAAAGATAGTAAAAAGCCATATTAGCTCAATTTGTGAAGCGGCCGTAAGCACTGCGTCTCGATGTAGCGCAAGTTCAAACTTCATCAATAGCCGATAAACGTCCACTGCTGGACAAAGACCTTCCTTAATGATGGAGACTTGAACCATCTCCCACCACGCTAGCCTAATGCGGGGTGAAGGGAAATCAGTCTCTTTTGTTAATTAGCAAGGTGCAACAAAACAGGTGAGGTTGGCTTGGATCTCATGAGTTGTTGTTTCAATTACACGTTACACCCTTTCTTATATATCTATAAGGTTCGTGCTACCGGAATTCAAGCTTCCGGTGTATTAAAACATCTAAAGCAAACTGCAGCCTTACAAAAACCAGAGCTTTCTTGGAAATGTGAAGTCCTTCAAACCAGAATTGGTCGAGATAAATATACTTGATTTCTTCCTTAAGGGAGAAGGCCCTGAGTAGCAATAATGGAAACATGAAGTGGGCTGGTCATAGGTATTTTAGTACATAAAAATAACTAGCTGAACGTGTGAATATAATTAACCCACTAATTTTATAACAGAAAGCAAAACGTAACTTGATGGATACGGTAAGCCCTCTTATAACAATGTGGCCCAAGTTAGGTTAGTATACACCTCATCACATTGTGCTCGTGACCTTGAGACAAAATGTTAAGTCTTGTTACCACTGTTGACTACGTGCAAGAACTTCAAACCGGAACACAGTAAAGTTAGCAAATAAAATTTTAGCGGCTGACACAACACAGACACAACATCAAAGACTATTGGTTTCTGTACGCTTAGTTACCTGTAAGTAATGAACCGGATTACTTAATGCCGTATGTATAGCGCCACGTGGTGATCCTACAATTTGCCTTTTAATATTCGAAACATCACTGAAGAAAATTATTTCGTGAAAAGTTTGAGTGTGTGGAGGCTTTAAACCCTTTGTGAATACCTCTTCTAGATAACTAAGGAATCTTGAACGTATCATCTCAAACTCTGATTGTATCTTATCCGCTTTTGTCGCCCGCAGTAGTTTCTAATAATGAAATCAATTAATACAAAACCGAACACCATGAAGCTGGAGCAAGTATTAAGTACAGTCCTACGTACATTTCGAGGAGGCACGAGTTCGATCGGCACTAAACTTGAGAGAAGTGAAACATCATGTGCGTGTAACAAAAACATGATATCAAACAAAGCAGATTTAAACATAATGTCGCCGCAATTAATACAGTTAAACAAGGACTGCGGTAAAGCGGCTAACTACTTGTCTTATAACACAGAGATCCCTGGTTCAATTCCAACGTTATCAATTGAGGACTTTGGTTACTGTCAAAGGATTTTTCTACCTCGCTTGACTTACTACTATCCTATTATCCTTCATAACAGTATGGCTGTTCCGATTATAAATATATAAGAGCCCGTGTATTCTGAGAGAAAATGTTTTGGAGCACAGAGGTTTTGGAGCACAGAGGCGACGTAGAATTAATTCGTATTTTTATAATCTTACCTCCTTCAATTTATATCTGTTTCCTCCTAAATCCATATCAGTTTCCTCATCATCATTCAAATTTGTAATGATAGAATGTTTAGTTTTAGAATTTTGTATTTGTCTCATAAATGTTATCAAATGCACCCTTACTGACTTCATAAATGGAACTCCAAAATCATTACTGAATGAAATGTTATCTAAATTGTTCTTCATAGGTGATCTTAATGGTTTAACTGGTGATAAAGTTTGTAAAGAAACGTTCACTATGTCTAATGCATCGTTTATATTATCGATTAATTTTATTTGAGATTGAAAATCTAATAATTGCATACATTCACGAAAAGCTGTTGTACTCGTCATGTTTTCAGTTGCACATTTAGAATAAATTTCGCGAATCTGAAATAAAACTAATTGCATTAAAAATAATTTAATAAATTAAAAGGTATACTGGTAGGTTTCTGTTGGGGGAATCTGTCTAGGTAGATACTGTATACCGTCGTGATTATCTGCCGCCAAACATTAGTATGCAATAATTACTGTATTTCGGTTTGTAAGGTAAGTATTGATATTATTGATGCAACGAGAAATTTTGTCTATTGTGGTGGAATGTGCCAATTGAACCAGCGCATATTGTTATTGGGAGGGCATATCATTTACTACCAGATAAACGCTCTACTTGTTTCATCGATTAACCAGTTAACTGTGGCGCCCTCCGCCGAGTATATTCGACAATCACAGAGTAAGTTGCGCTGATAATATATTAGATAAAAAATGTGGCTTTATTTTATATATTTTTAAATATGATTACTAATATTTACTTCTTTGGGTAACATAAGCATTTATTACATATTTATTACACTAAAAATGCAATAAATTCAACCAGATATTATACATATAATGTAATAATTCAAATTCTTGCCGAGGTGTGACATTCAGCGTAACAGAGTCTAATACCGAATAAGACTTTGCAAACTGAACACCAGTAAAGCGATTCCTTCCAGATCTTAAGTTTGTAGCAATGCTTTTGCATAAGGTTGTTTTTTCGATGTACCGGTTATATAATCCGGAACATGATTCCCGCCTAAGTGCCTTACATTTTTTTTTCTGTTTTATTCCTCGGACTATAGTCGGACATCTTATTTGCTTATAATATACTTTGTTTTTATAATTGTTATCAATTAATCGCAAAAGCCGTTAAATGTACATTGTGACTTGCTAATTATTTTTATTTGTTTTAACAGCATGCTGTGTAATCTTTTCCATAAATTTTAAAAGTACTTCTTTATTATGTGATATTATTATTTCGCTTAGATTTTCTTTACTTATCTTCTTGTCCATTCTCATCTCTACATTTGTCCTATTCCTTGAATACTTTGGACAATCTATAAGAGGGTGCATAATACTTTCTTCAACGTTAGGATCACAAGCACAAGACGGTACGTCTTTGCGTTTAAACTTGTATAGATATTGGCCAAAGCCCACATGCCCAGTTAAAAGCCTGAACAATTAACGGATTTAACTTCGTACTTTTTAACAGTGGATATGCTTTGTCGGTATTGGGAAGAAATGCTTTTGTTACCGCCGCTGTATTGCTTTGTGTGCATCTATCAATCCAATTGTTGCGAGTATGTAATCTAAGTGCATGTTTTATGTAAGCGACGGGAATTTGCCTTACATTAGCTCTAAATGGCCGAGTTTGTGTCTATTTATTTCTTTTAATTGGATACATCGCAAGTGTCTTCAATAAATTTGCGATAGCTTAATAACAATAACGAGGGACCCTTACGGGTCCTCCAGCTGTTGGTTATTTAGTCTATGCTCGGGGCTATAAAGTAATTTAACTCAGTCACGGGTGCATAAGGCAAACGGTCCTTTCCAACCTTACGTTTTTATGGACATCTTTGAATTTTAGTGAATTATACTTTTTAACGTTTGACTTTGCCTCTTTTAGGTTAACACCTAAAAAAAAGGTATTCATCGCACATAAATAAATTCATTATGCGAGCTGGTAAACTTTTTCAACCAGTATACGGGGACGTATGATATCATCATATATTGTTTATATTAGGTCCTTACATATGAAATTAGCGTTTTGTCGTACTGACCACTTTCAACTGAAATATCTCCTCTTTGATTAAGAATTACAAATGCAAATTTATTCATATTATATTAATTTATAGATATTTTTTTTGTATTTCCTAATATTTTGTTATAATAAAAAATGGTGATTTATTTCAATATAATTCTGATAAGGATTAAGGAGTCCCACACAGCAACTCACGCAACCCAAGACAAACACACCTGCTCGTGGTGCACCCTGCTAATCAATAAAAGAGGTTCTGGCTTCCCACCAACCCTTGATGAGCCAGCGAGTTGAGAGACGGCCCAAATTCCCTCACTATTATGGGGAGGCCTAGTTCCAGTAGTGGACGCCTGTCGGCTTATGACAATGGTGATGGATAGTGCTGATATTATAATGATTTCTAGCCATTGTCACCACTGCTGATCACCATCCTTATCACAAACATCCAATATTTTCTTGCGATTTTCTGTAGATCGCTACTTCTCCTGGTATTTGGACATACACTTATCTTTCAATTATACCCTGTACCTGTATAAAACAATAACTGATAAAACTTACCGATTTTCCTAAAACATTCTTAGGTAAATCTTTTACAAAAACATACAATAACCTAACACACGCGTAAAAGCTAAATAAATAATCACGAAGCTTATGCATCTCCTTGCATAAGATCTTCCTAAAGAAATTGTCGTCTTCAAAAAGCTTTATTTTTGTTTCACAGTCCTGTTTCTCTACATACTGTCGGAAAGAAAATAGTTGGCGGACATTTTCTAAATCGTCCGACGTTAAATCCTTAACTGAGCCGTCGATTTCTTCCAACTCACAGCAAAGAGATTTTATGTTATCGCCATAGTAGTGATTCATCATACAATACTAAAAAGAATAATTAAAATTAATATCCTAATCAATCGTCTTACATTTTTACTTACAGACAATATAAAATTATAAGTATGCCATGTGTACATTCTTTTGTTGCAGGAGAAATCTTTAAATGTAACTTGCTTCTAAAGAAAGTTATATTATAAGGGCATAAGAGAAATCTACTTCAATGTGTACAGGAGGTGCACCAGGATTTCCTTTGGTATGCACTGGTGAT
>DWLS01003557.1:0-15497 GCA_018246255.1 Pachliopta kotzebuea | reverse complement strand
GTGACAATAGTTAACATGCATTCAGCCAGGTGAACAGGCACATGGTACAATTAATTATTTTGATATAATTACAACATGTACTCGCCTAGAATACACCAGCTCTCATACGTTAACAGCGAAAAAACAATAATGTCAAGACGGTAAATTTATAGTATGAGGTAGTTGCTAACCAGGCGAGATAGAAATAACCTTCCCACCAACCAAACCACATATAGCTTTGGAATCGAACTGAGGTCCGCCGTGTTACTACGGAAGCGCTTAGTCGTTTAGCCATGGAGGTAATTATTTTAAACAAATAAAAAATAAAGATCGTTAAAGTAGCAACGATACAACGCAAAGGTCTGCATCCACTAATGACCTACGGGACACTGAATAACGTTTTTAATAATTTCAATGAATCACTTCAGTTCCGAAAGTAAAGCAAATAATAAATATGAATCATGAAAATAACACCGAACTTAACATCTCTCAAATTTTTTTTATTGGTACAGAGGTAAAAAGATATTTGTAAACCTATATATTAACACGTTTTTATTTTTATATACAGAATAAAGTTTCTTAACTTATAATAAAGCAAACTTACGTTAATTAAAAAGTTTTGACGATTTCACAACATAAAGTAGCAGCGTATATCATCATAACTAGCGCCATGGTAATAGGCAGGTGTATCATTTACCATCAGGTAAAAGACTTATCATATTCAATGCTACAAACATACTTTACCTTGGTAAAGGTGCGTCGTTAGCTCTTTGCCTTGTACCTACAGCAGAATTAATCTTTTCTATATCCACCGGCACACCTAGAGCATTCTGGAAATAAATATTAAAAGTTATAATTTATACTTACGAAGGCTATATCACTGAGACATCGAGAACATTTCATTTGCAAATTACAATTAGTATTTAAAATATAAATCAACTTAGAGTCCTAAGAAAAATAAAAATAAACCTTACTAGACAACAACAGGTCTATAGATATTGATTGACTAATGAAGCCTTCTTAACGTCTGACCTATTAGAACACGGGCCTACTCTGACAAGGAGAGTCAAAACCATTGGGCCTCGACATGTCCACGAAATCTATCGCTCTATGACGACATATTCCCCAAGTAATTATTTTTTAGAAAAAAGCCAATACTAACAAATACATTCACGACAGCTGTAGCGCCACAAGCGGAAGTACCAATTTGAGTAACTTGTCGTTCACATGCCTCGCGTTCTGACCACACCATGCTCCGAGGTGGTTCGACACATCTAGAGTTACTTTCACAGGTTGCTCCATGTTCCTCTTGACTCTGAAAAAGATGTTATCAAGAATTAACATTCGTAATAACAAACCTCTTGTATCATATAAAAAACATGCAATTGTAACAAAACAGACATTAGACACACATTCTCTGATGATAATACCGCTGTTCTGTCTTTTGCGACGTTTATAACTCATCTGACGCTGAGCACGCCAACTGCGGGACCCACAACTTATTATCCAAAACCCAACCTAATGTTGCTCCTGCTTTGGCAAGGAATTTTTATTGAACATGTGTTTTGATTTTGTTATAATAAAATTAGACGCTATTAAACAAAAATTGTACGTAAACGGACACATGAGAACAGCTTTAAAGGAATTGCGACATCAACCAACACTCACCTTGCCCGCATGGTAAGTTGTTATACAATCAACTCTCTGTACGGCCTAGCAAAGGAAACAAAATGGATTACGCTTGGGCTATATAAAGGAAATAGAGTATATTTACATATGGTCGTTTTTATAAAAACAAAACCGTCTAATCTAAATCTGCTCAAAATTTTTTAACCTTAGTTATTCTAGTAATAAAAACAAATAGATCTAATAAATTATATATCGCTTCCGTAAAGCACAAGTACATTTCATTTAGGAAACCCTACTTTTAAGTACAACCTTGTGATTTAGCAATAAAGTATGCAATAAAAATTAATTATTTCTATAAACTTCATTTTATCACTTCAAAGTATAACTATTGTGACTTATTTATGCGTGAATTTCTGTTACTTATTGGATTAACCATTTTATGCTCATTATTAGTCATAGTTACCATATCATGGCTTTTTACATCAGATAAAGTCTTCTCAATCATAAGCCTCTTGGCCATTGTGGTGTGGTATAACGCTGATGATAAATTTACTGGATCCGAGTTTGCACTTTCACCTTGATTGATGTGGTATGGCTGTGGTCTCTGTTCAATATTTATTTCACCTGTGAATAACATATACAAATTAAATATTATAAGTTTGTTATGTATAAGAAAGTAAATAAACAAACAAATAGTTTGTATGATGATAAATGGTCTATGTAGCTCGTATAAGAGGGGTATCACCATATAAACTCAACATGTGGCTCTAGAATTAATACACAGACCTCTATTATACGAGACTATTTAGCCATCGCGCCAGGAAGCTGTCTGTAATGACTACGTATCCAGGTAGTTAAAACCAGAAAGATATAAACATTATGACTTTCAAGTCAATATTTCTGTAATATCCACAAAACAAAACTATACACAAATTATTGCATTTTATAAAAAACTTAATAACAAACAGATGTAAATAACGCGTATAGCCTTAGCTAATACCGCGTGACGAAACTAATTCGTATATACAAGGACAAAAAATAATAATTACTTTACTAATGGTAGGTTTCTTTTGTCGGGGACGGTCTAGGTAGGCACCACCACAGTTCCTATTTCTACCACCAAATAGCAATGTGCAAAAGTAATTCTATTCTGGTTTGAAGGGTGCTGCAAGCTACTAAAATTACTGACGTAACGAAACTAATCGCTCACGTCTCAAGGGGACGAACGTCATGTCAAAATAGAAGGCGAACATTATTTTTTTTTGTCGCTAATACATTAATAAGCAACACAGTTCCCATCGTGTATCTCGTTAAAAGAATCATTTTCACCATCTACACAAATACATCTAGAAATTAATGTTATAGCTGACTAACAAAAACAAACCACTATGGTTGTATTATACTATGTAGTATACAAACAAATATTCCATCAAAATTATAAACAACTCATCAAACAAATGAAAAGCATAAAATCTTAAGTAAAATGTTATGAAATAACAATAATCATAATAATAAATCAAAAACTATTCTTACCAATTTGTTCAAAATTACTATCAATGTTTTCTAAGGAAACTATGTCATTAAAAATTTATAAACCCTTATACCCACATTTTTAATTATTTTTATAATTACTTTTCTTTTAAAGTAGGCACAAGCACCACTGCTATTCAGCCAAACAGTTGTATTCTGGTTTAAATGGTGTTTTAACTAGTGAAATTACTGGGCTAATGAGACACTACACAACAAAAACAATATGGTGCTGTGCACATCATCCTATCTAACGCAATATTATTATGGACAGGTGACATACCATCAAGTAAAAACTTTACTTGTCACATCCTTTCAAATAAGAACACAGTAATATATTAACAATTTTGTTATGCAACAGAAATATGAGCTGCCATAGTACCGATCTAGATTGTCTCTGGCAACAAAAATCTACCACTAGTAAAAATTTGCAGTTCAATTAAATAATGACATTGTAAAATAATTAATATTTAACAGCATGTTTATCCAACAAGTGAACAGATCATTTATGAAAAAGCTGTATGGACATATGCAATTGGACTTTCACGAACAGACATCTGTAGACATAACAGGTACTTCTATTTTGAAAAAGAATTGCTTGTTCATAAGGAAAAAATTTAACCAAGCGAAATTATGAAGCATTTTTAATGACTTTGAAAACACTTATTGGAATTTTAATTGAAAGAAAACATTTGAACTCTTTTTCTGCAAAGCAACTATAATATTAATAATACAAATGAATTTTATACATTTGCAGTTATATGCCAAGTTCAAGAATAAATAACAACTCCAGTTTTTTGTATATACTATAGTAAGTTTAAACACATTCAGTAAAACAAAAGAACAATAAGAGAATGTGTATTGTAAAAAAAACATAAAATATTATTTTTTTGGAATTAACCACAGACTATTTCATAGCAGTTGAAATGGGAAATCATTATCAGTGGTATTTTATATCCTCAGCATAACTTGGGGTACCAGTTTACTCACAATCTATTATAATACTACATAATTTTAAATCAACTTTTTTTTATTTACCCTAAGATGTAACTTTTGTCCTCCTCAAGCTACTAAGCCTCAGATTTTAAAATCATAAGATTGTACCTTTACACTATTTCACTTAGAAAATCGAAACCACACAGTTCCCATTCACTTTTTCTTAGACATTATTAAAATATTTAGCATGAAATACTTACTATTTTGTACTTCTCTCTGTGATACCAAATCTCCATTGATTAAATGAGAATTAGATATTGTATTATTTGTACAAGACATAGTTCTACGAACTAATAACTGTTCACCCCTAAAATTTACATGTATTATATATGGGCCATATTCTTGGTTAATTGTCAATTCTTCTTGAACATTACTTTGTGATACTTCGAGTATTTTACTTGATGATGGCACATTTGAATAACCTAGTTCATCATCATTTTGTTCCAATCTACTAGACACAGATGGTTGTGAATTTAAAATTGCTCCTGGTAGGTACTCAGGCGAAGTTCCCCTAATAACTGGCTCATTTTTTTCTGAGACATTATTTGCTGCTTCTAAATCTATATCAGAGGTTGATTCATCACCAGTGTCTAATTCACAGGATGGCCCTGGGTCAAAGTCCATTTCTAAAAAATCCATATCAGGACTTGAAGCTCGAGACCCTTGTTCCCTGGCTCTCTCTGTCACTACACCTTGTTGTGGTACTGGATAATTTGGAAGCAAAGGAAGCTGCCTAT
Source organism: Pachliopta kotzebuea (assembly GCA_018246255.1). Classification (NCBI taxonomy): domain Eukaryota; kingdom Metazoa; phylum Arthropoda; class Insecta; order Lepidoptera; family Papilionidae; genus Pachliopta; species Pachliopta kotzebuea. The sequence goes on along the minus strand of DWLS01003557.1, from coordinate 10,629 downwards.
CTAGTGGTAAACCCATATCTAAACTAAAAAATGAACTTGGTAAGTCTGCTAAATGTTCCCCTCCTCTATAAGTATAAATACATCCATCTTCTGAGCCTAATGAATAATCATCGTTGCCAGTATCACTTGAATTATCATCATCTAAATTTGATTTGTTCAACTTTATGTTTGAAGGCCTTTTCCTATTTTCGCACAAGCCACTACTTTCGGGATTTTCAAAAGATTTACTTGTACCACTTGTTGAAGGTCCATTAATACTGCTGCTACTGCTACCTGCTTTATCTGAACAAACCTTATGTTTTTGACATCCATGTTTCTCCTGACTTATTTCTGAAACTTTATCATGTGTACTTAATTCACCTCTGCTAGTACTGGGGTATTCAACATCTTGCACTTTAGTATTTGGGACACTCTTTGATGCTTGTTTTTGTTTTCCCCCATTTGTGTTTACGAGAGAGTCTGCTTGTGAATCATTTTCTTTTATTCGGTTACATTTTTGCTTACAATTGTCTATCGGCTGCACTAATGACCCGTTTACTGGAACAAAAGTAGAACTTCTTTGAGGTGACATTGATGAAACGAATTTTTCAAATTTATCACTTTGATCTCCGGGAGTGTTACTACTTTGGCAATCCTTAGCTTCTTTATCACATTCTTGAGTTGAAAGGTTTTTTACACACACAGGTTCATCGATAGAATCCATTATTACAAATAGGACAATACGTTATTCGTCGGCATTATACATTTTAAGGTTAAAAGGAATAATTAAACGTTTCAGAAAGTATAATTAACACAATAAATTATAAATTACACATACAACACTTCAGTCAATAACCAATTGCCGGTTTCTAAGACAAGTTTTGAATCAGTCGTATTAAATAATAACAAACCTACTGAACACTTTAATTGACAGCTTGAATATGAACTGAAAACGATTACCACAGATTTAAAAATGTATTTGTTACATCTTCAATGCAATAAACAAAAATTAATTTATCTAAATTGATACTACCTAAAAACTTTTATTTTGTATTTTAATTTTATAACAGTAGTTACATGTATAAACCGTTTTTATTAATTATTATCACTCTTATTCTGTAAAACTACTTATTGATGTTCGTCGCAGCTAATCTTTTTGTCTTTTATTGTTGTTATCGAGAGGAGGCAAATGAATATTAACAGTAGAGTATTTATGAAAGAATAATTAAATATTTAACAATGTATTCGTGAATTTAAACAAAGCTGTATTAGAATAATCACGGTATTTTATCTTCAATGTAGTAAAATAATGGATTCTGTAAAAATTAATAGCTTCGAGATAAAACAGAAGCAAATGCATTATTTTAGAAGGTACTTTTGTAAATAAAAATAGGAGAAAACGAAAACAAACATTAAAGGATGTTTTAAATACCGAAGCACAAAATATTGAATATCTCAGTACAAGCAGAGGTGAATTACATAATTGATACATTACACAGTTTAAAAGATAAGTCAGGAGAAATATAAAAAGCTAGTGAGAAATATATTGATTATGAAAGAAAGTTAAATAGTTTTGTTAAAAAACTAATTCCTTATTTTGATCATTAATTTTTTATACAAAAAAAAATATGGAAACTTAAATAAATGAACAATTAATCAACATTCGTTGTTCGAAAATATAATACTTATAAAAAAATTTTAAACAGTTTAAATTTTCAATGAATTCTATATAAAACAATAAAATAGGTAATGAGAATAACTCCATCTGTATTACTTTAATTTTTTCTTCTAAGTAATAACAAAATTTGTAAATAGTATGCATCTGCATTTGAGGTACAGTAATAAATTATTAAATTTTTTATCTATGATAAGTTCAATGTCAATATCGTAAATTTTCACAATGACACACTGAATCAACCCAGCTGTGAGTTTCTTAAAAATTACGACGTAGAGTAATTGTTGCTATAGCAATTAACAGTATTATTCGTTGAAGATTCATATTCGTTATTACTTCAAAAAGAGAACAAAAGAGATAATGGCTTACGCCTACTTGTTCAAATACATCATCATTGGTGACACAGGTATTGATTTTATTTTCTGTTATTTTACTTCGTTGTACTTTTGTTTGTAGTTTCAAGTTTTTAAATAAATTGGTTAAATATATTCTTTTATACTTTTATTCGTAATGAACTAAAATCTTTTTCTCTTATATGAAAAGAATAAGATAAATTAAAGTAATGAAAACTTAAAAACTCTTTGTGTTCCGCCTACACTCGGGTTCGTTATCTGATAAATAATTGAACGTTGCAAAATATTATAAAAGATGCGTCGGCCTTATTTTCTTATATCTTTTGTATGTACATTTAACTGTAGTAATTTTTTCCAATGACATATGTTTAATAATTAATGTGTATATATATATATTTATGATTCCTTTTAGGTGTGGGCAAGTCCTGTTTGTTACTCCAGTTTACAGATAAGAGATTCCAACCAGTACATGATCTCACTATTGGTGTGGAATTTGGTGCCCGTATGATTACAATTGATGGTAAACAAATTAAGCTGCAAATATGGGACACAGCAGGCCAAGAAGCTTTCAGGTAAAAAACAAATTTGTTATTCACTAATTATTTCCATACAGCATTAAATAATGTACACCAAATTTGTCTTTGGACATGTATTTTTTTAAGCCTAATGTGACATTAAAATTGTAGTACACTGTTTTTAAAAAATCTATTTCAAATTATTGTATCTGTAACCTTGCATTTAAAATGTCTAAAATTTTTATTATTTGGATGAAATAAAAAAAGTGTTAACTATCGATACATTAAAGAATATTTCATTATATTTTTATACTATTATTAGTTAACTGTTTTAATTTAACATTTAAACATAAATGCTTCAAGTGTATTTACTACAGATTTTTTTCCATATAATTCTTACTGATGGTTAATACAACTAAAACACTAAATATAGGAACTATTTTTTAACACTTTTGGGAGTTATTCTTTTGAAAAAAAAAGGAAAGAAGATTTGTATTATTACATTTTTGTAGTGGAGACAACTTCTAAAAATTTTAAATCATATGTAATTCAAAAATAAAATAATATATTAAATTTTGTTTGTTATTGACTGTAGTCCAAATTGTTACCTTTTTAGGTCAATTACTCGATCATACTATAGAGGTGCAGCAGGTGCACTTCTTGTCTATGACATTACAAGAAGGGATACCTTCAACCATCTCACCACCTGGCTCGAAGATGCTCGGCAACATTCCAATTCTAATATGGTTATCATGTTAATTGGTAACAAGAGGTACATGATTTAAATTATTCTAAGTACAATCTCATTCCATGAAAGATTTTTTATATCAATATAAGACAAAATCTGTTGAATGTTTACTCCATCTATTGGTTGTAAACATCCCCATTTTTCGCACCAAAAGGTTTGGCTCCTCGTTTTCAATAAGGCCAGTAAGGAATAGAACAACTTGCCACCATCAGTGTTCCTGTCCAATTATGATGTGAGCGTCTTCAAAAAAAGAGTGAATAGGCATTGGCTAGGTTATTGCGCTTTATTATCATAAAACACATCATCACTTAACACCAGGTGGGATTGTGATCAAGCATTAACCTGTACATCTGTAAAAAAAAATTTATTACCAGATTTACATAGTTGTAATTGTATAAAATAGATACTAGTTTGTGGAAAAGTTCTGTCAAATTTAAAAGAATTCATTTAAAAAGTACTTGATTAATGTTAATTAATTATATATGCTTTGTTGTTTGTTACAACCTGTTACCATCTAAATGACTCACTAGCCAGAGGTTTTTTTTTATTTACCAGAAAAATTACCAGCCTATTTAAATATGACCGAACTTTCCCTCCAACCTAATATTAACTAATATTTTAAAGTCTAGGTTAAAACTATCATTGTATGGTTTATTAATAACTTAAATAAGATAAACTGTATAGTCTACACATAATAATAACTTCAATATGACAATAGTGAAAACCAATTATTATTAAATATTAAAAAAAGGATAATTTTTTGAGAAAATAGCATTGGGAATGATTACTTGCATTACATTTATTGCAATAGATATGTCTCATAGGTTTAATACAACAATATAAAAAAAAATTATGTTACAGTGATCTAGAGTCTCGGCGTGAAGTAAAGAAAGAGGAAGGTGAAGCATTTGCTCGTGAACATGGTTTAGTATTCATGGAGACATCTGCCAAAACTGCTGCAAATGTTGAAGAGGCCTTTATTAATACTGCAAAGGAGATCTATGAAAAAATTCAAGAAGGCGTGTTTGATATAAATAATGAGGTATGAACATTGACAAACAATTAACCTTAACAATTTGTGGGTATATGTTTGAGTAGATTAGTAACAAATTCAGTTGTTTTTCAGCCTAATTTTATTTCAGAATAGACAATCTTATTCCTAAATGATTTTTTTTGCATAGTGACATTTTCGTTTTAATTAATTTTCTTTGAAGTTGATTTATTTTATGTATAGTAATAACTGTTATTTTTTATCTACAATGGCCTAGTGCTTGATTTCAAATACACATGGTAAAAAGGTGTAATAAAGAAGAATATTGTGGATGAGCACACTACGGCATTCACAATGATGAAGTATGCTTACCTTGAAGTATTTGATCTACACATGGTCACAGCCAGAATGTAGCAATGTTATGTTGGTAGATTTATTATACTCTAAGATGTCACTGAATCAAACCTTTTTGATGCATCATATAGCTAAATACAAATAAATACTTTTTTGATGCTGATCAAGTGGTGAGCGATTTTTTGTTTTGTTTTGTTTAGGCAAATGGTATTAAGATCGGACCGCAACATTCGAGGGGCGATGGTGCGAGCGGCGCCGGGGGTGCAGGCGCAGGTGGGGCAGCAGGAGGAGGTTGCTGTTAGGTACTGCGCTGCACACACTGAGGCGGATAGATTGACCTGACACATGGTCATGAAAGGTAAACAGACTGTCAAAGTTTTTGTCTGATGTCTTATATTAAAACTAGTAGTTGCATTCGCAACTAAAGGTTTTATGTCAATAAAATGTTTAATATGAGAGTAATCATTTTATAAACAGAGGCATCTTAATTAAGTTGGCATAGCGACATCTCATTCTGCACAGACCCACACCAACAAAGGGAAGATATTTATAGGAAAACAATCAGAAAAATGGAATATTTGAATCATAATAAACCAAATGTTGTTATTCATAATCATCAATTGATCCCAATTAGTATTGCTAGAGTATTACTGGCTATCCTGTGAGTGATCTCCATGTCTAGTTGCTTGGATAAATATTAAAAATCTTTTTAGATAAGGACAGGCATAATTAGTTTAAAGTCTGTTGTGTAAGTTGATACACACATAAAAGCTATTTATTGTTACAGGGAGAAGTGCAGCTGTGTGCAACAAACAATCGAAACTTACTGCATGTTGGATTTATATAAGTTATATATATCTATGCTATGGAATTTGTTGCAGTGTAATAATTTTAGAATGCCTTTCTGGCATAACTTTTCTTTTGTATAATCAATATTAATATGCTTAATGCTACTATCATTTTAGTATTACTGATGTAGTTTTTATACTGGTAATTTTAAAATATCTCATTGTTGCAGAACTGTGCAGTTCTTTTTAGTTATGACATATATTGGATTACTTTACTTTTTAAAATTTTTGTTTTTAGATTCTTATCAGTGAATATAAATTAATAGTTTATCTCTTTTAATACTTGGTAGAGGCAGTAAAGTTTTAAAACTTCTCATGGATAAAGATTATAAACTTAAGATATATTATAATAAGTAATCAAAACGTATTGAGTTTATCTTAATCAGCAATGCACCATGAAACTTTGCTTAGTGTTTCAGGTGTTTGTAGGTAATAGTAATCATATTCATAATGCGATGTGTTCGTTATATATTACCATAAAATAACATAACCATCAGCTACTTTGTTTACATTGATATCAACAAAAAAAAATATCAGTACCATAAACAAATAAAAGCCAGAAACATGATTTGGGTTATTTTAATCTACCTGGAACAAGAAAAAAAATTATAAAATTTGATTTTTGTGATATACTTGTGCTGCTGCAATTTTGAGCATTTATTTCCTAAAATCTTATATTGATGTGCAATATCTTGACTAAGCTTTGGAGGGACTCCAATAATTCTTGTCTGTAGTCTCAAATCTGTGACCACTGTGTAATAGTTATCAATGAGACAAATAGAATGAATTAATTCTTTTTGTTCCGTATTTGAAAGAAAAGTATTCCAGGTCCACAAACCCATGAAAGAAGTCTTAAAAAACAATAACACACCAGTAATTTCATCCAAAAATGAGTCCCTATTTATTTAATTGTTGTTTGTATGAGACCATTTTTAGTACCTTAATGTTTGTGTGATGTTCTAATAGGAAGATGACAATTTAAATTTTTAGAAAAAAAAATGTTCTTTAATTTTTATTTAATGACATGTTTTATAAAATAAATTAGTGACATTGTATCCTTCACGTTAACTCAAAATGTAATATTTTAATGTTTCTAAATATGCTTCTGCTGATTTTTCTCTATTAAATATTTGATAATTAAACATTTTCAAACATTTGTTGTATAGAGTATTTAAACATATTTAGGTTATATTTAAAATTTGTTTTTTTTTCACTCATGCCTGTAAGAAGCAGCACCTTTATTACTTTTATTATATACTTTTAAAGGCCTATGAAAGTTTTGCACAAGGGAAAATTATTTGATAATCAATTATGATTGTAAGGTATAGCAAAACAAATTTTCCTTACATCAAAAATAGTCTGCTTGATAAACAAAATGAAAAATGATAACAAACAGTTTATATTTAAGTTTAGCACATTGTAATGTAGTAATATATATTATAAGATTGCATTATGCAAACACATTTGTAAAGTGTAATTCATTGGAAGTAAACATTAAAAAAATTGGTTCAGTTTATTTAATCCTGTTTTCTTAAAAGAATTAATGTTTTATATTCCTTTTCTGATGTTTTTAAACATTGACATAATATAAAAACCCATATTTGGCCATGGGGACTCAAATCTCTCCTTGCAATAGGTTAAAATCCGAGTTCAGAACACATTAGATGTGACTGCTAATTCTTAAATTTAATTAAAATGTATTTGGAAGAATAATATTACATATGAATATACTGTGAAAATTTATTGAAACACATATTTACAAATTTTAAACCTGTAGTAAGAGCAGCTATTTTCTCAATTACATTATTTCACATAATTTTTAATTACACTAGCATAGTAATGTTTACACATCACTGCTTCCACTACTACTGTCTGTCTACATTGGTACATGATGTTAAGTGACAATGAGTTTGAAGTAAGCCCTCTTTGTGTACTCCGATTATCTGACAGCCTAAACATTTCAAAGCTATGTTTGAGATACATTTACTTGAGTGTTTTACTATAAAGGTAAGTGAAGAAAACATTTGCAATTACCCAGTTCAAGAATTATAGTCCTCAATTTTAGAATGGAAGAGGTTAGCCATTGCATATTTTAAGAAAAATATGTTGCACCTGATTTCTTATAATGAATTTTCTATTAATTATGGTCATTAATAATGTCTCTTAATACTTTAAAAACGCAATTCACAATTGCAGGGGTTTTCATTTTTATTACACCATTTGATTTCACTTCTGCCTTAGAAAGACTGATCTCATATAAATTTAATGGTGTAACATCAAGCATGATACTGTAAAATATTTGATTCTGCATCAAATGATATGCTAATGTAACCTTGTCTGATTCTTTTGAATAATTTCTATGAATTCTGAAAAGGAATTAATGTAATTAGGGATGGGATACAAATAAAGATAAAATAGATAAAAAAAGTTTTAATATACTCTTTAATTTAATAACAGATAAAATATTTGCAGAATGAAATGATTAAATATTTATTATTATTATGATGTGAGAGTTGCGACACAATGTGCAAATTTTTTTGTTCATAGTTATATGTTTTTTTTATTGTAACAGAAAACATTAAGCATATAAATAACTTTGAGACATGAAAATAGATATATTTGGCTATTTACAAAATTAAAATAACAACTTTTTAATTAATTTAAAAATTTGTGCATTACTTCTACATACACTAACATCTTAATAAATATATGGGCTGTAAGGGTTTCACACAAAATATTTGAAAGTCATGACTATGAATGAATTTTTTGGAGGTTGTTACACTTAATATATTACTTGCAAGGGTTTCAAATAATGAGAAGCACTTAACATTTTCTATTGAAACAAAATAAAAAGTGTGATAGGCAGTAAAATGTCTACCAGTGTATAAATTAAGAAACTTACCCATTCCAAATCATATTAACATCACCAATTTCAAATGTTAAATTAAGTTTATCTTTATAATCAACTTGGGTTCTGTAGCAAAATGTAAATGGATCAGTGCAGCGAGATGTATCATTCTCAACAAAATTAAAGGCAAATTTGAGAAGTTGATGCTGAAAATAGAAAATATAGATATTTGTTGTAAATTATTTTTATTATTATTTATTTATTGTACTGAAATTTCAGTTCATATAACTGACCTTTTATTTAACTAAGTTAATCTGGGTGATATTTTAAATAGTTAATTAGTTTCTTAAAGTAAATGCAGTTAATAAGTCACACTATCAAATCAAAGAACCATATTTGAAATTTCTTCAAATAATCTTTATTAATTTAGATTACCAATTATTACCTGTGTAAATGAAAACTGTTTGATAGTACAGTCAAATAAGTTCTGCACTGTAGTCTTAACAGCAGTGCCAATCCTTTGTTCCCCGTGCTCTAGCATAAATGGCAAATATGTAGCATGTGTAACATTTAAATTAATACCCCATGCCAAAAATATACACATATAAATAACTTTGGATTTGTTGTCCTGAGATGAATTCACTGTTATCTAGATAAAAAAAATATATTACGATAAAATAACAGAAAATGTACAATAAAAAATAAATAATGTATAACATACCGAAAAAGTTTCAGAGTCATCTTCAGAATATTTCAAATAAGGCTGTGCTTCCATAACTACTGTGTATTTAATAGCAGGATTAGTTGAGACAGTACTAATTATAGCTTGTCGAATTTTTGATGCATATTGCTTGTGTTTAACCGTATTTGATTGTAAATTATATAGTGGAGATACTTTACATATTCGCCAATGTCCTTCATTGTAAATAACTGAAAAACATGTTTATTATAAATGATGGTTTAAACTATATCCGAACAAATCTTAATCTATACTCTTACCTGCCAAGGGGTCGTTTATCACTAAATTGTTATTTATATTCATGTTTATCAATTGGCACTAACTTTGCAAATCAATACTTTTCATTGATTATATACTACTAGGATTACTAAAAATAAAATTTAATTATTACTATACACCAAAACTCCTGGCGGTTAAGTCACATCACAATAATTATGGTTATTATACAAAAATATGAATATATTCTTGTTGTACTTCTCTTAAAAGTAGGTCTGTCAAAAATTAAAAATAACGAAATTTGACGTCAGTTTAAAACGACAAGCTACTGCAGAGGAATAGGCGTACTTTCATAACCAGTTATAAAAACTAAGTATTTCTGTATTTTATAACTACTTTGTGTGAAAAAAACTGGTTCTGTGTATTATTTTATTATCTAGTACGAAGAACCCGTTTGAGAATCTTTTAATAATATCTTCGTTATTAGACGATAGATCTTCTTCAACAATTTGAACACTGGTCAGTCACATTTATCTAACGATTGCCTTATCCGTATAAAACAATTCAGATTATCTTATAATATTAATGTTATAAAATGTAAGTACACCACTCATCTCAAATTGTACGAAAGCCTTTCTTCGTAAAATATTTTTTGAAGAACTAATCTTTCTTTTCAGTTTTACAATTTTTTTACATCACTTAAATATGAAAAAAATCGGTAAAGAAATATTTTAAACCATTGTTCTATTGAGTTCAGTAATGAAAAAAAACTATAACTTTGTCTTCAAAAAGCTTTCATGAACGCGACTGCTATCATTAATTTTATGATAATAAGCAATAACCATTATTTTCTAAAATATACTACAAATAATTAAATTAAAAAATGTTAAGTAAAAATTAATTACTTGACACCAAAAAAATTACGCATCACTGATTTTTCAGCTAGTGTGTACGCGCGCGGCGCCGTAGTGTGTAATAACAAACCACTAGCAAAAAAAACTTAAGGTATAATCAATATATGTGTGAATTGTGCAGTGCCATCACAAACATACAATGTTTACTGGCACCAAGTATGTTTAATGTTTAATTTGGAAAATAAAAAAATGTATAATAATAAAAAAAAATTATTATTATAGAAAACGTACATCGCGCATAAAAGTTGCTATCCTTTTTCATGAATACATTTCAAGTAAATTTAGATTTCTTTGAGTTGTATAAATTTTTTTAGGGAAATTGTCGCATTAACTTAGAAATACTTCAATACATTAAACTCGTAATCGATTTTATTGAGCACAGGCGCCGAGTGGCCAGTCTCGCGGTGTTCTACAGGATCCATTTTGGAGAGTGTGCGCAGGAATTACAT
>DWLS01003556.1:0-15499 GCA_018246255.1 Pachliopta kotzebuea | reverse complement strand
CCCACTAAAGCTCTCTCAGTGATCTTCTCTGGTGTGTTAATAAGAGCTCCGGAACTTCCTACGAAACGCACAAAAACCTTTCTGTACTTTGGTTACGCACAACCTAAAATGAGACCAGCTTAAGCTATTCCTCAAAGCCTTCGAACTAGTACATCCTTTCATTCGCATTCGATATCATGCAGTGCTTATTATAGTCCTATTCTCACTAGTTCTAGACAACAGGAATTATCATCAAGTATATATATATATATATATCTATTGTTTATAGTCTAATGTATACAGGTGAGGTTACTGTTATTATAATTTTCCTAAAACCTTATACAGAGGCATACAAAGGTGACTTAATGCCTATGGATATTCTCTACTAGCCTACCGTTGGTGATATAGTGGTAGGTTGCAGTTAAAGGAAGAAAAGAATCAATTCTTAGTATTTGATTTAATTTTATTAATAACTGGATTCCAAGCCTGTGGGCTCCTATTTAAAATAGGTCGGTTTTTTAATCCTCGCGAAAAGCGTTGGTAGAAATTTGTCTTCTTTACCAAGGATGCGGCTTACTAAATCTGAGAATAGTAGGTATAATAGAGATTGTTTATTATAAAAATTAAGTATTTCACTATCAAATTTGTTAACAGATTATTAAAGCACCACCACGTAGATTTAATTAGTTAGAAAAAAGCGAGTGCGCAGTAAACGACCGATTTGGAGTCGTGATATGGTGATAGTGCGGTACGCGTGCTCGGTACGTGTCCGCGCGCATGTCACGATGTCTTGATTGTAACAAATTGCTTACTGCTGGCGCTTTAACTTAAGTAAGTGACTTAAGTATACAAAAATTTAAAGGTTTGAATCTAAATTTTAATCTTTTTCTAAAAAATAGATGCTTTCTCAGTTTGATGCTTAAATATGAACAGTGGCGGTAGGCCTCTTGCCAGAGACCGTCTAGGTAGTTACCGCAGCCCCTATTTCTACCACCAAATACAAATGTGAAAACATTACATGTTACGGTTTGAAGGGTATGCTAATTAAATTACTGGGGTAATGATACTTAACAGTTTACATCTCAGGAGACCAGCGAAATGTGGTGCTGTATATAACAACATAACCAGCGCCACGTTGTTTTAGGCAAGAGTATCACTTACGATCAGGTAAACGCTTTGATCGCCTCATCGCTTCATCGAATAAAAAAAACGAAATATACTATATATCAACCTGTAACTGTGTTGCTGGTTAGGATTTTTATACTTTATGCACTCGTCATGTGTAAACAAATCATCATCATTATCATCATTATAAGCCGATAAACTTTCAAGCTGGACATAGGCCTTCATCAATAGAGAGGAGAATTGAGACTGTACACAAATGACCTGAGTAAAGTAACATTACCACTAGATCTTTATTACCAGAAACTTCTAAACACCTATTTATATAGTACTTACTAAAGTAACATCTATTTCCTTCATCAAATAGTACTATCTTTCAGTTTAGAAGGTGCTGTATGCTGGTAAATTTACTGGGGTAATTTTATCCCTGTATGAGTAAGCTGTAATGTGTTTCAGTGTATATCCTCTTAACTATCATCATAGGAATAGGGTTACTATCAGCTAAATATGTTTAATTTATGAAATAATGTAATAATGATTTCAATAGTTATGAACCCTTGCTAATGGATTATGATGTTCACTTCTGTGAGGTAGAAATTGGCTCTTCCAGGATACCTATATGGTCAAAATGGCTTCTCAGTAATAAATACGAAAGCAATTAAAGTACTAAAATTTGACTTTTAACAACGAAAGCATAAAAAAATAATTGAAAGTGTCTCGGAGTGAAATGTTTTATTCCATTTGCTTTAATCAATTTTTCACGGTCTGAAATGAAATCTCTCTCTTTTGTTTAAGTCTCGTTTATTAATGATATTTTAGTTAAACATCTTGTTTCTTTTAATTCTTTGATGTTAAGTGCCTTTTCTTTAACATTTCGCATTTATTGTTTTGATTTGAAAATTTGGGTATCATTTTACTGGTCGTTCAATAGGACCCCTTTCGCCGAAAACCGTCTAAGTAAGTACCGCCGCAGCTCCTATTTCTACCACCAAATAGTAATGTGTATGTTCGTGTTTCGGCTTGAATGGTGCTGTATTCTAGTGAAATTACTGGGTTAACGAGACTTTACCCCTTGTATCTCAAAACAATAAGCGCAAGGTGGTGCTGTGTATACCATCTTATCACTTCATGTCATGGGTAAGCGTATCAATTACCATCAGATAAACGCCGTACTCGTTTCCTTGTCATAAATTAGAAGAATTGTGTTACTTTAACAGAGAAGTAAATTCGTCTGCGACTACAAAATTGACGAATACCTCCCCTGTGGTGTGAGGGGACGTAAAAATGATTAAATTAATCAAATAGCCCTGCCGTGACTCTGAGGATTCCACCGGATGCGAATTGACGGCATTATTAGTCTTCCGCCGTAACAGCTCATCGAAGGGCGTATTTCAATTTCGTCTAATGCAAATTTAATACGCTCCCCGGGGCCCGGGAAGGGTTCCAAATCGAGTTTCTTTGTTTTCATCTCCGTATCCAGCCCTCGCTTGGGGCTGTTCCGTTTAAAAATGTAAACTTACGAGACGATTGTACAATCGTTAAGCTAATTATACGACGGGGTGCTAAACAGTGACATGTTAAGCTTATTAATTAAATTTTGTTTGCCAAACTCCTTATAACAAATAAATTACGACCTTCGGATAATAGGTACTTGTAAATAAGTTTCTTAATTAATCAGAATTAATAAAGATATGTATTATGAATTAGGAAATATTTTTACTCTCAATATATTGTTTCATTGTATCACTACTTGTGGTAGGTCTCTTGCTGGAGACCGTCTAGGTAGGTACCACTGCTGTTTTTTGTCCTACCCCCAAATAGTAATATGAAAACATTACTGTGTTCCAGTTTGAAAGGTGCTATTGAAATTACTGTCTTAAAGCGAGGAGTTCAATGTGGTGCTGTTTATACCATTTTGACCAACGCCACGTTGTTATTAGCAGGCTTACTTACCATCAAGTAAATGCCTTGCTCGTTTCGTCTCCTAGTCGGATAAAAAAAGAAGTTCTCTATACATAGTAATTAAATTAAAATCCTTGTAACAACATTTTTTACGATTTTTTCTATATAATATTAAAATTTTATCGTTTAATGTTGATTTTCTATGCCACATTTAGATCAAAGTATAGATTTTTTTATACATAAATTAATTTAGAAGTGTAATAAATATAAATAGTTTAGTGCAGTGTTACAGTGTTTTAAATTGTTAATACAAAAACCTGTGAATTTTTTAGATATACTTATAATTGTAATACAAAAAGGCCACCAAACCAAACATATCTCAATAAATCCATCTGAAGTATTCTTTTGATATAATTTGTAAAATTTCAGTTGCCTTTGTATTACAGTAGTTAATCATTTATATTGTAATACATACGTCTGTAGTTGAATTCCGGAATCACCTACAAGTTGTAAAGTATTGTTGGTAGTAAGGTTTTTCCTAATTTGCCTGGTCAGCGACTATTTTCATATTGTGAATCTGAAAACTTAGAATTACTGTTTTGTTATAGTCAAATTATAAGATAGATGATTTTCAGAATTAGCACATCTACGGAGTCATTATCTTTTATTACTGTATAAAATTGAAGCTAACTGTTAGCTTATGGTAGGTAGTAAAGAAAACGATTAGATACGAGGACATGAAAAATAGAAAATTGATCGCCTTTATAAATTATTCATGCGAATGTATAAAAAGTACATATAAAACTTTGTCACATTTCTAGGTGGGACCGTATGAAAAATTACATCCCATATCTGAACGTCATTTCGCTCGTGACTCTGCAGGAAAAATTCATTTAGAATCCGTCTAAAAAGTTTGCGAGGGCAATTGAAATCTCAATACTAACGGAGCGAGAGAAAATTGCGACTTTTGTATACTACAAGTTTACATATTTAGTAATATTACTAAATCAAATACAAAGCTTGTAGATTAACTGCTGCTCTGAAACACGCCGTTTCTTTCACTGTCAATTTTGTGATATATCTATAATGGTATTAGAATTTTGTCCTACTTCTGGTTGGTCGAACAGAATCGGAAGTTCATAAAAAAAAACTTTTTTTGCCTTGGAACCCTTTTACATTTTAATTTATATCAATAAAGATTTAAAAAATATGCACCATTTAGGTATAGGTGTTTTTTGCTTCCACTTCCGTATAGTCGGTTACACCGGACGTATATATAAATAGTAATTTTTAAACAAGGAACATGTATAAGTATAATGTCAAAAATATGCATAATTACTTAGTGACTTCCGGCAACACTTACAGTTGGCCAATCGGAACCGTATATGCCTAAGAACCATCTCCGTATCCACTTCAATATTAATGCCAAGTTTCATGTTAGTCTGCCTTACTATTTGGACAGAGTACGACTACAAAGAAATTCTCACACACATAGAAATAATAATATCTGTGTTATGTATTATTTATTTATATATATTTATTCTTATCTATTTAATTTAACTAAAATACATGAATGTCTATAATAGTTTTAAGTTAAGCGATATAGGTGCCCACATCCAGGCCCACATCGTATGGGGCCATCGGAAATAAAATGTTTTGTATCTTTTTTTGGTCATAAATAAATAAATAAGTAAAATAATTAAATAAACACACACATGACTAAATCATACTCATTGCAAAATTTACAATGAGCTCATTCTGAGTAGATCGGATTATCAGTAATAATTAGAAAGCTGCAGCTGTTTTGTGATTATTATGAAGTTAGGACAGGTCACCTCAGTCCTCTCATAACCATAAGTGCTGGGAAAGGGTTTTACTGGTAGTTCTTCGTTGCTTTAGACCATCTAAGTAGGTACCATCGCAGCCGTTACTGTGTTCCAGTTTGAATGGTGCTGTGTGCTAGTAAAATTACTGGGGTAACGAGACATCACTTGTCTCAAAGCGAGCGCAATGTGGTATTTACGATCTTAACGTATCCCTTACCATCAGGTAAACGGCTTGCTCGTTTAGTTGATTTAAAAAAAAAAAATTGACCCCTTAAAATCAGTAAAACTTTACTAGTTTTATTATCTCCTTAAAGTTACTATATTTATTTCTACATATTAACGTTTTTAATAACTTGACAAAATCTTTTGTAGGTTTTAAACCATTTATATATTAAATAATTTTAATAATATGAATAGGTATATATTAATAATACTAGTTACTTTTATTCAAAATATAAGATATATTCTTTATATCGAGTATTTGCTATTGTGGTACTAAGTATGTGTTGGAGTATGACGGGAAATGAAACCGGAAACTCCCCGCCCGTGATATTGTTTGTGATTCTTAGAAGTTTAGCAAAATATTGAAAAGATTTTCTTCACTACAATACTGCTTTCATATATACGATTATTGTATGAATTAAATAATATATAAACGAAGAATTTAATCATACAATAATTCATAATAAGTTGTAAGTCTTCGGTAATGAAATAACGCGTAAGTAAGTACCACCGTAGCTCCTTTTGCAGCCGCCAAATAGTACTGTACAAAAATTACTGTGTTCCGGCTTGAAGGGTGCTATATGCTAGTGAAATTACTGTGGTAAGGAGATCTTACACCTAGCGCCTCAAAGCGACCAGCGCAATGTGGTTCAATATATACCTTATTTAGTCATTCCTTTGGTCAGTGTGCAAAAGGTCGATTTAGTTTTTGTTTTGTACTTTTCTTCTATCCTGTACCGATCCTTCATCCTTTCTCCTTCTCTCATTCTTCAATTTTTCATTCGTCTTTCTTCTTATTTATGTGCAAACATTACTGTGTTCCGGTTAAAAGGGTTATGGTAGAGAAATTGCTAAGTTAACGAGACTTAAAACCGAAAGTCTCAAGGCAACGAGCGCAATGTGATGCTGTGTATACCATCTTAATCAGCGCCACGTTATTTCAGGCAAGCGTATCATAAAAAAATAACTTGTCATCACCAATATTTTAGTTTATTCTTGCCTTCTGTCGATGATCTAGTGAAGGTAGTGGGAATCCCTTGGATACAGATAGTACAGGATCTATCGGAGAGGAAATATTTGGGGGCGGCCTATGTCCAGCAGTTAGCGTTTATCGGCAGATGGTGATGTTTTCTATGATTACCTGGTTGCCGGTCAATATAAACTTACCATCATCAGCCGATAAATGCATAATACTAGACACAGGCCTTCACCAAAGATCTCCACACCGGAAAAGTAACACTTTTTAAAATTTCATTGAAGTAAACTTTTATTAAATCTTTTTGATGAATACAAAAAAACTTTAATTAAAGACACATTGTTTAATAATTTAACTTATTCCTGCAAATAAACAAAGGTTTTTATTATAATTTATTTTCTTAATAGGTTTAAATGAAACAATATCTCCTTAAAAACAATTTATAAAACAGACTAGATACTCAAATACCAGTTCCTTTATAATGACATGGAAGTACTAATTACGCCCGTTCAACGATTTTCGGGGCTTAACTTTATTTATACCCTGTTCCTGTTAAATTATTATTAAATTATCCTTTTCAATCTGTTAAACAATTAATTAGGAGACTCATTGTTTACGCTAAGTCATTTTAAGGATTACGTTGTATTGTTTAACATCCTTTTATTTGTATTTAAAGTAAAAAAATTAAAAAGGTCGTATGTTTAAAAGTCATCAGTATTCATATTGTACTACAAAAACAACTAAACGGAATATTAAAATAGGAAAAATGAAAAAAAAACCTGTTTTGTTGATATATATTTCATTAATTAATTTAAAAGATATAAAGCTTTACATAATTTAAAAAATAATAATTGTGATATCATCATTATCAGCTGGACATAGACTACTTCAATAGATCTCTGCAGCTATTCGCGCGACTATCAGGCAAAAGAATATAAGCTTTTAGTATAACAAAGGAACATATTACTATGTTATTATATTTAAACAGCTAACGAGTTTTGTTTGAACAAAATAATATTTTCGTTGAAACCGTCATTAGTAACCGCGTCCGGTATTACGCTTAACCCTTCAGGTAAAGACGGCTTATCTGTTCCTTTATAAACAATTCTCGGGCCAAAGGATTGTTTTGACGTAATTCCTCTCTTCGGCTATTGTTTTGATGACTCAACCGGTCCCTAAAAATATCGCTTAACCCGATAAGAGATTACCTGTTCAAGTGTTTTTATTGTGGGTTATTGGTAGCTCGTCAAATTTCTAGCTAAATTTGCAACATTTTCTCACGAGGCTGTTTCCGCTTCATAAGCTTATATGACTTAGAGTTTAAACTAAGTATTTTGTCATAATACTTAAATTTAGATAACCTATGGAAATTCTTATTGATATTAGAAAAAATATGTTTGTTTCCTGGGTAGTTTTTACTATTAGAAGATTTCTTATTTCCCTTTTTCCTTAACCCTTGTAAATAATAAAAAAAAGATAAAATTTATTTGTTCTTATCCCATGTGAATTGCAGTTCTGTTCTTAAAAATCTATTTTTACATATGTTTATTTAAATGTGCCAAACATGAATGTGCAAAAGTGAATATTAAGGTGTCTTTAGCAGAGCCCACCTCTGGCCTCGTGTATTGCCTTTGGCCATCATAAGTATTTATAATACATAGAATGAACCTTTTATTTGTTTTAGTTATTTATTGTGTTATTATATATGAGTCGAAACCATTTACATACAACTTTTTGTGTGTAACAGGTATAAACAGTTCTATTCAACTTATAAAGAATTAAAGAATAAAATAATAGTTTACTCTCATAATAAGAGGATTGAACCAAATCAGTGGAAATATTACTCTATAACGATTATGAAAGCAAGTATTGTTATTTTTCGATCTAGGGAAATTAATAACAATTAGCAGGGACTATTTTTCAGAGCTTAGAGTAATAATTGATAAATAATAAATTATACTTTACTTCAAATAATAAAAGTGAAAATAAAAGGAAAAAATATTCTAAATAATAGAATAGAAAAATGTAAGGAACGTATTACATAGATTGCTGTACCAGGTCCCTACTTCGCAGCGTGTCACTGACATGGCTTTTCCATTCTTGTCCCGCTGGGTATCGTCACGGATTTCGATTGTTTATATTAAGAGATATTCACAAAACGAGTACAGATTTACTAAAAATACACAACAAAAAAAAGAAAAGTATAATTCAGAAACAAAAATGGGAGAAGTAGTAAACAGTAATAATTTTACTAAAATAATATGCAGAGTAATCATCAGAGATACATTCCTAAAATAATGTACATGTATAGTATAGATAGCAGACTAATACATTGTATAGTAAGAAAAAAATATATGTCTGTATAATATATAATTGTAAAGTATGTCTGTATAAAAATTGTTTAAAGTTATATATAAAAAACCAAAGCAAAATAGAAGTTTATTTCATTATAACAAAGACAAGTATACAACGAAGTGGCGAGTGTTAGAGATGAATAAAAATAAAGGAACAGATTCAAAAAATATTTTTGATACAGTCAAATATTGTAGATGATAGATGATACATTCGCCCATAACAATGTGACCCGCAAATAAAAATACTAATTTCGTTTAAATCTATTGCAGGAATAAAAAAAACTGTTAAGAAATTAACGTCCGCAAGTTGAAACATGCCTTTACTCGACAATGAAACATTTGAGAGGAATTTTGAAATTTTATTTCGCAGGAAAGTTAGACGTGAAGCACTGTGTCAGTTAAATTCGAGAGTGCTTTTATGAGCGTATAGAAGTGATTTATGTAAATGGGTCGTTCGCTGTGAAGGAATCTGTAGAAAACCCTCTAATATAAGTATTCTACTTACCTACATAATTCAGTAATAAAGTTACGCCTAACGCCTCTCGATGGTTGTAACAGATGCCATAAACGTCTAATTAAATATTGAAGGAGCTGCTTCCTGTACCATGCAATAATATATTTACTATGAACATGTCTTATTATTTACTTATATAGATTCATATTTTATTCATATTTATCGAAAATGTTGAATTTTCTGTCACATTTTTAACTTTACTTCAATCGCTTGATTAATTCTGACGTTACCGCCATCTATTGTAGAATAGCTGATATATAACTAATTCATGTTTCAGTAACGTGTATTAATTAACATTGAATAACAAAGTAATGAACAATTTTAGTTATTAATACATTACATTAAGTTACAAGAATATATGTTTTTTTTGTTTAAATAACAATGGTCTGTTTTCTCTGAGTGCTAATTTTATGCTAAAAATTGTAATTTATTATATGTAATACTAAAATTATAAAAACAATCTTATTTTCTCTTTGAAAAAGGGCCCATTTTTTTCTATGGTTATTGAGAAAGTACACAAACTATTTTAAACGATTACTAAATAGTTATAATCTTGGTTTATTAAGCAAGTGTTAAGTAATATGCAAGTACTTAACATACTGTATTATATAGCTACCACATACATAGGTAGCGCAGAGCTTTTCTTTAATATTACAAAAGTGTAATGCCTGCGTATTTCTGATATTCCTTTAGTCAGAAATAAGGGAAGTATTATATTTTACAGTTCACAAAATAAATTTACTAATTCTTAGAAAATTAAATGAAATATATCGGATAATGAATTATGAAAAAATTATTGTTATTCAAGGCGAAGAACTATAGTATAATTCAAGAAATTATTTGCACAAATAACCTTATTATTATGTTTAGCAAGTTATATAGCATCATCATCAGCCAATAGACGTCCATTGCTGGGCGTGGGCCTCTCCTAATAGTAATGGAATTTGGGCTCTCTCACGGTGGCCCAATGCGTGTTAGTGGAGAGCCAAAGCGTCGTTTGTCGATTAACAGAGTTCACCACGAGCAGGTGAGGTTGCTCGAGTGAGTCATTGTGTGGGACCTTTTAAACCTAATTTTCAGTATCTTCGATGGTATCATTTTTATTCAAAATCAGTAAGTATTAATATTACAATGTATTTTCGGAGTATCTCGCTATTCCCCACTAGATGGATCTGTCTGCTTAAGCTGAAGACGTCGCAGAGCTTATGAGGGGCGGTGGAGGGGGAGACGAAGCGAGGGGCAAGTTGCGCGACCCATTGCCACTTCCACGAGTTAAGCGCTCCGCTTGACAGTCGCAACGCAACCGAACTGCGGGAAGGTTGTGTTATAACCGGCGTCGGTTTATATCGCACGCAGTTCATATTTAATAAATACAAAAGTTACATCAAGTGTTGTCAACAAAAGTTATCACAGAAAATTAAAAGAAATTAATTTCGAGACTCACGGACACAATGTTACTGGACTTCAGTGAAGTGAAATGTTAGGAAGTTTTTCTCCTACAGTTGAATGTGCTATGTACTTTGTTTCGGAAATGGTGTTATCGACCCGCGAGGAGTGTTTATGAGACGTTTATTAGTGAAATGAAAAACCTGTGATAATGTATGCTATAGCAACCGTTCTCTGTGCGCTGCTGCACGCGGGATGGACTGTCCCGCACTACAGCTCGGACAAGTGCGTCCGAGTATCCGGCAGCAATGTATTGTGCAAAGTACGGACTCTGGACGGCGACGGTAGCAGCATCACAACAGTATATTCCGATACAAGTATTTTATCTGTAGAATGCAACCATTTGCTACTTTTCGAAAGTACGCTCAGAGCTCACTATTTTAGTTCAGTTGGGTTTCTAAGCGAATTGTCAATTACTAATTGCAAGATATTACATATACCAGATAATACTTTTCAAGATATAAGCAAATTAAAAAGGCTAAAAATTCGTTCGAAGAATTTTGAATGGAGCCCTACTAAAAATATGGAGATATCTTTAAACGCTTTCAATGGATTATCGGAACTACAGTCGTTGGACCTTGCTCAAAATAACATCAAGTTCGTCCCATCCGGCGTATTTTGCTCTGTGGAGAATTTAAATATACTAAATTTAACGAGCAATAGAATTAGAACAGTCGGCCAAATCGGCTTTGGACAAGGCTGTGGTTCTGGTTTGCACACGTTAGACTTAAGCCATAATGAAATTAAAATATTGCCGGAGGAATCAGAATTATTAAAACTGAGGAGCCTACAGCATTTATATCTACAATATAATAACATTAGCGACATATCAAGTGAAGCTTTTAACGGGTTGACCTCTTTACGAGTTTTAAACATATCACACAACCGTCTTCACACATTACCCGAAGGCCTATTTTCTAATGCAAAGGAATTGCGAGAAATTTATCTAAATGAAAATTCATTGTATGAATTAGCAAGAGGATTATTTCATCATTTAGAGCAATTGATTGTTTTAGACTTATCAAGTAATCAGTTGACAAGTAATCATATCGACGACGGAACTTTCAAGGGACTGATTCGTTTAATAGTTCTAAATTTATCAAATAACGCCCTAACCAGAATAGACGGCAGGACGTTCAAAGATTTGTTCTTTCTACAAATATTAAATCTAAAAAACAATTCCATTGGATACATTGAGGAAAATGCTTTTTTACCACTGTATAATCTTCACACGCTCAATTTAGCAGAAAATCGTCTTCACACTATTGATGAGAATTTATTCAATGGCTTGTTCGTTTTAAGTAAATTGACCCTTAATAACAATTTACTTGTCAATATTGACCGAAAGGCTTTTAAAAACTGCTCTGACTTAAAGGAACTGGATTTGAGCTCTAATCAACTAATGGAGATACCCGATGCTTTATGGGAACTTCCTTTTTTGAAAACCCTCGATCTCGGCGAAAATCAAATCTCTGATTTTAGAAATGGCTCCTTCAAAAATTTAAATCAATTAACAGGATTGAGATTGATCGATAATCAAATTGGAAATTTGAGCGTGGGCATGTTTTGGGATTTGCCAAGCTTGCAAGTTTTGAATATTGCTAAAAATAAAATTCAATCTATTGAAAGAGGAACATTTAGCAGAAATGGACAACTTGAGGCTATACGATTAGATGGAAACTTCCTATCAGACATCAATGGTGTGTTCTCAACGCTCGCTAGCCTCCTGTGGCTTAACCTTTCAGAAAATCATTTAGTGTGGTTTGATTATGCATTTGTGCCTAGTAATTTAAAGTGGTTGGACGTTCACGGTAACTTTATCGAACACTTGGGCAACTATTACAAGCTTCAAGATGAAATTCATATAAAGACTCTAGATGTTAGCCATAATCGTATTGTAGATATAGGGCCTATGGCCATTCCTAATAGTGTAGAATTGTTGTTTATAAATAATAACTATTTAAATAATATTCATGTGAATACCTTTTTCGATAAAAAGAATTTAACGCGTGTAGATATGTATGCAAATGAAATTGTTAATTTAGAATTAAATAGTTTACGTTTATCGCCGGTGCCGGGAAATAAAAGTTTGCCGGAGTTTTATATCGGCGGCAATCCTTTCCAATGTGATTGTACAATGGAGTGGTTACCGATAATAAACAATATGACTGCAATGAGGCAGTACCCGCGTGTTATGGACTTGGAAAATGTTTTGTGCAAAATGACAAACGTTCGCAGTGGAACTCATGTGCCCTTAACTAATCTTAAGACTACGGACTTTCTATGTGAGTATGAAACTCATTGTTTTGCCATTTGTCATTGCTGCGACTACGATGCGTGTGACTGTGAAATGACTTGCCCTCACAATTGCACTTGTTATCATGATCCTTTATGGAATACTAACGTTGTTGACTGTTCCGGACAATCTTCGGTGGAAATACCTAGTAAAATACCAATGGACGCAACTGAGGTATTTTTAGATGGCAATAATATAAGAGAATTACAAAATCACATATTCATTGGCCGGCAAAAGATGAGGTCTTTATATGTAAATAACAGTAACCTCGATAATATTCAAAATAGAACTTTTGCGGGACTAAATGCTTTAGAAATACTGCATCTTGGTAATAATAAATTAAAAGAATTAAAAGGCTATGAATTTCATCAACTCAGTAACTTAAGACAATTGTTTTTACAAAATAATCTAATAAGCCATATCGCTAACATATCGTTCCTTTCATTAAAGTCTTTAGAAGTATTGCGTCTTGAAGGTAATCGATTGGTAGATTTTGGTGTTTGGACTTTTAATAACAATCCTAATTTGAAGGCACTATCGCTGGGTAATAATCTGTGGTCGTGCAAATGCCGTTATTTACAAGAGCTAACTGCCTACTTGGCTGAGAATGCGCAGAAAATTGTTGACATAACCGACGTGTGGTGTTGGAACGGAGACGCGAAGCCGCCACAGAAAAAAGAGCTTAACTTAAACGGCACCGCCTGCAGTGATTATTATGCAGATAATTCAGTTATTGGAAACATGTTGGTTTCAAACTACGTTCCCATGATGGTGTCGACTCTGACAGGCTTTATGTTAATTTTATTAGCCCTGGTCGTATTATTCCTCTTCAGAGATTCTTTAAGAGTTTGGCTTTACACAAACTGCGGTATAAGAGTGTTCTCTTTCGCTGGCACTTTTGAAGAAAATGAGAAGTTGTATGACGCTTATGTGTGCTACAGCCCGAAAGATGAGGAATTTGTTGTGCAATCATTGGCAAATGAATTAGAGAACGGCCACCCATCATATCATCTTTGTTTACATTATAGAGATATAATGAAAAATCATAGCGAACGCGATATACTTCAACATCATTCTGAAGGAAACCAGCAGTATATACAATGTGCTCCACCAGTCGTTGAAGCAGCGGAAGCATCGAAGAGAATAATACTGGTTTTAACAAGAAATTTTATGCAAACAGAGTGGTCCCGCTACGAATTCCGACAGGGGTTACACGAGGCTTTGAAAGGGTGCATTTATAAGTTGGTGCTAATAGAGGAATGTTCAGTGGTAGCGGACGCTTTGCGCGACCCGGATTTACGACCCTACCTAAAAACGGGATCGAGGCTACAATGGGGTCAAAAACGATTCTGGGAAAGATTGAGGTACATGATGCCGGATGCACATCAAAATCATAAATCTCGAACTCACACTAACTATAGAAAAAATATAAATACGTATACATTAGACTCTTCGGTGCCTAATGGAAATCGCACTTTGTCTTATCCAGATAAGTCACCAGTATTGGGAATTTCAGGACAAGGGGCAAGTGCACCACCTGAATATAGTACGGAGGTACGACAATCACCTTCAGCCATAAGACAATCTCAGGCCGTTGCTTATGGTCCTGATGGCAGGCCTATTTCGGATCACATTTACTCATCGATTGACTCTGATTACTCCTCGCTAGAGCACGGTATGACTCCCGGACGACGGCGGGACCTGAGACAATGGCCTCCACCACCTCCCCTTGTTGACACTAGCAATGCCGTGCAAGCTTACCTAGTCTAGATGGACGTCTCAGTCCAACTTCCAGTCACAATATGTAAATATGTAGAAGTTTTATATTAGCTCGCTGTAAATATTGTAATTATTATTTTTAAGTGCTATACCAAAATTTTAATTAAGAGAAACTATTATTGCCTGTTCGTTATCCTGTGTATAGATTTCATATTAAAAATTTTAAAGACTGCTGTAGCATATGAGTATTGTAAATAGCAAAAACAAGTGATCATACTAAATTAATATCTGTAATATGTCGTTATTTATACACTATGAAAATAAAATGATGGAGATTTTTATACATGGTTTTTTATTTAAATTATTTAAATTTCAGTTTAAAACAAACTAATCTCAAAATCATATGTGACACTGGTTTACAATAATGTTAACTTAAAGTAATTGGGGTAATAAATGTAGGTTTTGTATTGAATTTTACTTAAATAATAATTTAATTGTTGCTTAAAATTATTTATACAATAATTACTCGTTAAGAATTGTATTATACAATCAAAAGTTGCTATTTTAGTTATAAAATAGGATCCCGGGTTTGATTACGACGCCATATCTATAAAGCTGGAATGGAACTGGCCTTGCTAATTAAACTCCCACATTTCAAAACTGCCACAATACAAGAATTGTTTTCTTCCGGTTGTCAAAAAAAAACCGGAGTATTTTTGAGTACAACCTTATGACCCACAGCTTCATTATCACCACCTGAAACATAAAAAAGTAAACACAAAAGTTTCTACGAATTTAATCTTCATTATTTGATTTAAGAGCATTAACAAGGTCTTTTAACATGTATAATTTTTGATTTTCCAGATATCTCCCGTTTTGTGTATTATTTATGAATAATTCGGAATGTAAATATAGTAAAGATTCATGTGAATGAGTGGCTGAGTAATAAAGCCTTCATGCTACATTTAAAATACGTAAAAGCAATGCGATGTAAAGCGAGCACCGCTTACATTATACGGTATGATCTCGGTAAGCGCGCCCTCATTCCGTAAACATTATGTGAATATGAATCTCCTCTGCCACGACCTTTTCACTCGATTAAGTCTACTCCTATCTTTTTTTTAATTCACTTTTTACGTAAAT
>DWLS01003555.1:0-15500 GCA_018246255.1 Pachliopta kotzebuea | reverse complement strand
CCGATTTCGTCGAAATCCGTATTGTCGGTCACTGAGGAGGTCGTGATGCTCTAGGTATGTCATGAGGCGCGAATTCATGAGAGACATTCACTGAGAACTATCTCTGTTCGCACCTCAATATTAATGCCAAGTTACATTTTGGCCGGCCTTACTGTTTGAGCAGGACGCGACCACAACGAAACGACCACACTTGACTAAATCATAGTCGAAATTAAAAAGTTAATTAGTTAATGCAATTATTAGTAAAGGGTATTACTAAGGTGAATATTAAGGTCTAACTTTCTAGTTATATACATCTAGATTTCAAGTGTAAAGAAATCAAACCACTCAACTTCAGTTAGACAATATATATCCGTTCAGAGTTACAGCACTTCCAATTAGATTCGTACAATAATAGTAATGTGTCCTCCGTCACTTCTCTCTGCTCACCTCTTGTATACACAATAACTATAGTATGACACGTTTCATACGGAAGTCAATTCCTTTTTAATAAATCAACTTACAACCCCATCGAGTTAAGTTTCACATTAAGTCTATTAAAATTATTATTAACGTTTACAATCATCTTACACATGTAAATCTTTAGCATATCGATTCGATTTGACAACAATAACAAAGAATATCAGGGGAATCATAATAGTTACATACACAGTTCAAATACATTTATAACTATACGTATCTTGGATTGAATAAATTAATGATATATGTAGTATTAAAATAAGAGACATTCTACAATAATAATTCTTAGAAAGGATACAAATATTTCATATATCGATTACACGTTTACGGAACGACAATAGTTATATGTACATCTTTTATAATTGATACTGTCAAATAAATATACAAAAACTCATATTATTTTACATGTTGGCTTAATAATTTTTAAAATTATTACACAAGTTATAGATATATTAATAGACGTCTAGCCAGCAATTTCACTAAGCGAACTCGAAGCTGGCAACACTGCACGCATCTCACGCGGACGTTAATTTGACATGAGACGTCTGTACTGAGCCCCTGCAGTATCAGACATCACATCCAGGAGTCTCGCACAGGATAATGCCTCAATGAAACCGGCAAATATTCCTAGGTACCACAGCTCCTATTCCTACCGCCAAATAGTAATATTAATTACTGTGTTGTATGCTAGTGAAATTACTGGGGTAACGAGACTTGACATCTAACGTTTTAAGATTACGAGCGCAATGTGGTGGTTACCATCTTAATGGTATGCATTATTAGCATCTAGTAAACGTCTTACTCCTCTCATCAGCTCTTTGAATGAAAGAAAAATTAATTCTTCATGAACCTGAAGTTCCATCTTCAATCAACAACTGGTTCATGACTCATTTTTTTTTAACTCAAGGCATATCCATATACCTTGCTTCTGCGGAAAAAGTTAGGGTTGTGAGATTTATACCCACTGAAACTCCTTCGGTGGTCATCCTCAGTGCATTTGAAGGCTCCTACGGAACTCATCGGTAAGTGGTGGTACCTACCTAAACCTACCACCAGTAAATCCATTATTTAATTTATGTATATATTTATTTATGTTTTTAATCTATGTTACTAAATTACAGTTCGTGTATTACTCTGTACGATATCCGATACTACGGAATATGTTACATCCCCGTTAGGGCAAGCTTACAACTCCCATCCCTCCTCACAAAAGTTTTGAAATTGTTTAAAACATTCCTCTACTTCTTTTAGAAAATATTAGAGCCTTTTCTAGTCAAAGTTATTAGGATTTGTCTATAATTTTTATTATTAATAATATTGAAAAGATTAACCAATACGATGTGGGTGGATGCGAAAAATTGAGAGGACCGCGTTTGGTCGAAGAAATTGGGGTAATCTTATGTCCAGCAAGAGATTACAAAATACTGATGATGATGATGATAAACTAAAAAGGTCGAAGGTAAACTCAAGTTATACACTTAATATTTTCCATTGGTCCGAAAATATAATTTCGTGAGATCAAAGGAACCGGCGAAGGGTGGGGGTAAATACGTTCGAATAAAAGCGAACTTACAAATTGGAACATAACATAAAAAAACCCTACGGTATCCAGTACTTAATAAATATTAAACGACCGTTTCACCCCTGAATAAGCAATCTATCAATTTAAATAAATTCACCCCGGGCCCGGAGGGTAAATAAAGCGTAAGGAGGTCGAATAAATACTATTACTTCTACTCATCTAACTTAGAGCCCGAAAGCTCTCCGCACTGAAAATATAAAGCTGAGAGGAACGAATACATGAGAAACCGGCTGAAGTAATTTACGAATTGGATGGTAGGTACAGCAGCTGGCGATTTCACCACTACTACAACCTACCACTTTAAATGGTGAAAGCAGGAAGGAGGGTGAAGGTAGCGGGAATACGCTGAATGACAGCGCAGAACCGTTTGAAGAGATCTTTGGGGTAGGTTTATGATAGCAGTGGGCGTATCAGCTGATGATGATGATGACGTCAACGATGACGATGATGATAATGATGACTTTACACTGATCAACAAAACCCTAGATTTCCAACGCAACCAAAACAATTTGCATCCAAAGAACTTTCGTTCTTATGCAGTTAGAAACTCGACTGCAGAGGTGAGTGGTGACCAGCTCAGAATGACCTGCGTTCATTCCTCATTTCATTGACTTATCATTAAACTTGTAAAAGCTCTGTCTCGGACAGAACAGCGTTAATTAGTGAATGCAATCTCTTCAGATTACGTCGGTTTATAACAACAGCATTGTAACTAAGAATAATTATAACGCAAAATTTTTGCTATTTCCTGTTTCTTACTATACAGCAGTGAAAATTAAAAGTAATAATATATTTATACGAAACGAAACCGACTCAACTTTAGGGCTAGGAAAATCCGCACAAAAAAAGTAGTGATGATCTAGTGGTTGGTACGGCCTCACACTCAGAAGGTCCTGGTTCGAATCTAGCTTGCACCAATGAATTGTTCAATTTATATGCAGTTACTATAACAACTAATATACACGTACTCTGATGGTAAAGGAGAATGGTGAGGACATTAACATATCTATGTGATGATCATCCGGACTGCTATGTGGAATGGAGAAGGCAATGACAATACCACTACATTATAACTGATAAGGAAGTCGTCGAATGATTCTACTACATATGATGACCATAACCCTCAGTCATGAGGAAGTACTACTTAGAAGAAGAAATTATACATATTTAAATTTACATACATAAAGCTCATTAAACATTCACACATATTAATGTATTGCTCATCTCGCTGTGTCATCTTTATCCCTATCATCATGAACATTAATTCCTTGATCATTATCATCATACGCGTCATCGTCATCGTTAGCAGTATCAGCAGTCTACATCATCATACTTTGTCTTTCATCATTTTTTTAATATTCATATCTTGGTAATAGAGTAATCATCAGCTGATAGACGTCCACTGCTGGATATAGGCATCCCCTTATAATAGGAATATTTGGGCCATGCTGGTCCAAAACGGGTGAGAAAGAAGCCACATCCTCGTTTATTGATTAGCAGGGTTCACCACGAGCAGGTGAGGTTGGATTGAATCTTATGATGTGTTGTGTGGGATTCCTAACACCCCATAATAGAGTAAGAGTGATAGCTCCACTGAAATAATTAATGTGTTAAACGACAAAACAATGAAATGATATTAATAATTGAAATTAATTAAATTACTGCGGTAACGTGACTTAATAACCAACGTCTTAAGGTGATGAGCGTAATGTGGTGCTGTGTATATCATCTTAACCAGCGCTATGTTATAAGCAAGCGTATCACTTACTATCTTGTTTATTGCCAAGAATCAGCTGCTAGTTAAGATGTTTACACATTTTCATTATCATTATCATGTTTACACGCTTCATTATATTTAACGAAGGACTTCTTCATCAGCTAGAGGTCCACAGCTGGATATAGGCTTACATTAGTTAGAGGATTTGGGCCGTCTTCTACGACACTGACCCAAGACTGGTACGGGAAGCAAAATCCTCGTTTGTTGATTAGCCGATTTGGGTCCAATGAGTTTAAGAATCTCCACGTAATATTCTTCTTTATACTTCCCCCCAAAAGGCTAGGTTTCTTTTCGAAGATCATCAACAAAAAATAAAACATTGAATTGAGAACCCCTCCGTTGTGGTTTGTTGGAAAATGCCGAAGTTGCCCCGCCGTCTTAGTTCCTTTGTCCGCGCCAGTTTCCAGGACCAAGTCGCATTTACATTCAGTTCCATGAATTTTTAATGAACAAAGTAAAACTAATTACGGGTCGTTATCTGTGGCGCGAGTCGTTAAATCATCGCATACATTAGACTCACGCGCACGCGCACGCGCATGGGGGCCTGCATCTTTGTTCAAACAACGACCTCAAGTTTATACACAGCAGAATTTTTCACAGAGAATTTTACTATACATTTTCTTTTAGAGAAAAGAAGAGATTACTTATTGATTCGTATACCGATAACATACCACTGTTTAAGACGATACACACAGCACTAAATTGCTCTCATCTTGAGATGTTACCCAAGTAATTTCACTAACTTAATCTCTAAGTCGTATTCCCTCATAACTGAGGGTTGTGATCATCGACTTCCTTCTCAGTTATAATGTAAGTGGTGTTGGCGTTGCCTTCTCCATTCCACATAGCAGTCCGATTGATGATCATCACATAGATATGTAGGTTTCCTCAAGTTCTTCTACACCGTCAGAGCACGTGGTATTGGTGTTATACTAACTGCAAGTAAATTGAGAAATTCAAGAGGGATTCAAACCTACCTTTTGAGTGGAAGGTCGGCGTTCAAAACACTTGGCTATCAAGACTTTCCTAGTTTAAAGCACACTTTTAACTGGAACATAGTAATGTGTCCACATTACTATTTAGTAGTTTAAATAGGAGCTGCGGTGGTACCTACCTAGACGGTCTGTAGCAAAGGAGATCTTTTTTTTATCTATATATATTAACTCTTGACCACGATCCCACTTTGTAGATAAGCGAAGTGTTGGTAAAGCGCATTAATCTAGGAAATGCCTATTCATTAACTATTTGAAGATTTTTCTTTTTAAATCTTCTACTAGTAAAGTGCTAGTTAGTATAAAGGAGTGGTGACAGTCTAGTGTTTTGAACGTAGACCTCCCACTACGAAGGTATCGGATTCGAATTCAGCCTGCACTAATGGTTGTGTTGACTATGATCAAGCGTATCGCTTACCAACTGTGTTTGAATTATAAAAGGCAACTTTGACTATAGTTTTTCTAACCAAATACATAGTCTTACCAGGCCAAAGGGTTCTAATCCGATCTGCACTAATGAATTGTTGAATTTAAATTCAGTTAGTATAACAACTAACATCAATGCTTTAAGACATATATATATATATTAATATCAAATCGCGTGGCTATAAAAAAAGTATTAGTCTAAATGAAAACTAAATAATAAATATAACATCCGTCAGCTCTGCGCTGTAATTACTCTGTGCCGCCGCGACGTGGATTTCCGGCGTATAATTAAAAGCTAATTCTCTTGTATTCGCCGGTGTACGGAGTTAACAAAAGCGCATTAACAATCACTCATCACCACACTAAATGCGGTACCTTCGCAGGAGACAAAGGACTCCAGTTTCCCGCCAAACGATCCGTCCGCCATTTTGTTTCGCCCGGGCGCCATCTTGTCCTCACTTATCGCATTAAACGATCGCGTGTAAAAAGAAATCATTTCGCAGATTTCCCAACGCGCATAATGATAATCGTTTGAATTAACATAATTAGTTTCAATTTGAGCATGAGGTGTCCCAAATTGTGTATGAATTTCGCGAAACAAGTTTTTTTTCTTTTCTTTGTTGCTCCTTTAGTTAATTAGATTTTAAATGAGTTTTTATTTTCGCTTTATCCTTTTAATTGGATTCTTTAAGTGTATATGGCTGCGGAATTACTTATTTTTTGTATATATATAATCTCTTTGTTATATCTATTTCATTTAATTCCACACAATAAATAATTCATATAACTTCATCTGTTGGATGATATATCCCTCTACTTATAGGGTGGGAATTTGGGCCAAAGGCTAGTAGGGAGCCAGAACCTTGTTCATGAGGTTGTCTTAGGACACGTGAGTTGTTGTATGGAACCCCTTACACCCTTCTTTTCATATCATCATCAGCTCTGAACATTTTGTATTATAATAAAAAAAGGAATAGTTTCTTTGTAATGTAAATGTGTAACTTTGAAGCAACTTGACCGCTAGCGATACGCAGAGATTTTTTTCCTCCATCCAAACTTCTTAAGTCGCAGTCAAAGCCACTTTGTTTTACTTAAACCGAGGTTAAGTTGGACTCGCTCAGATATCTGCCATTAGCATAAAGTTGGCAGGAGTCCGCCGCGGGATCCCGTGAAGTTACGCTCAAATTGATAACTTAGTGCTCGATTTTAAGTCGGCTTTTCGCTGTTTATAGCGCTTTGGCTTTTTTTTTTCATCTAAACTTAAAACTCCGAGTAAGTAATAGCTTTTTACTAACCTATTACACTGCCTCGAACTTTTTCCATTCAGGCGAACTTTTGTTGCACTTGATTAATAGTGATAGTTTTAGATTGTACTCTTGCGAAAGGATGGAATTAAAAAAAAAGAAACTTTTTGTAATGTTACGAAAAGTGTAGCGATTAAAGGGAAAGTTCAGTATTAACTTTGATTTATCTCCTGTTGGAAAATAGGAACTATGCCGTCAGGTCGGAAGATTGCTGTATCTAGTCACAATGTAGAGGTTATTGAAACCTTGTCTCTTTTGCACCCACTCCTGGACATGTACTTTCCTTAATAGTGGAACATTTGGGCCGTCTCCTACCAAGCTGGCCCAATGCGGGTTGGTAGGGAGTTAAAGCAACGTTTTTTGATCAGCAGGATACACCACGAGCAGGGGAAGTTGACTTAGGCCCAGTGAGTTTTATTTTAATATTGCTTTCTCGCAAATTAGGACAGAGACATGATTTGCTTTCATTACTTTACTTCTTTTACTTTTTAATCTATTTTCTCTTCTATTATTTTTACACTTTTATCACTTCTTTTATACTTTCTGAATTTCTTCACCCCCTTCCCCCGTGTGGCATTGTATGGGACCCCTTTTCGACGTAAACTTTTCTATTACTCTCTACTGGTCTCTTTTGCTGGAGAGTATCTAAGTAAATAATCTACCAACGTTTATATCCGTAGTAAACGGTAACATGTAAACATTACTGTCCTTCAATTCAAATGTAGCTAGAGAAGTTACAGAGGTAACGGGACTATATCCTGCGTCTCAATGCGAAAGCTTTTTGATTATTTGACGATGTGATGAGATGAGCAAGACGTTCACCTGATGGTAAGTGATATGCTTGCACATAACAACAAAAAGCTGATTAAGTTTGTAGACACAAGACATTGAATTCGTCGCCTTGATACATAAGGTGTTAACTCTCTTTACCTCAGTAATTTCACTATCATACCTTTAAACTACAAAACAGTAATAAACATTACTATTTGGCGGTAGAAATAGGAGCTGCGATGGTACCTAGACGGTCTCCGATACATAAGTAAAGAATCTATAGAGAATATAGTCCTAATTAGCGCTGAATTGTTATAGGCAACCATATCACTTACTTTTAGGTAAACGTTCCGTTTGTCCTTTTGATCTGTTGGATATAAATGGTACATATATAATATCAATTATCAACTCCCGTTAATTAGAAAGGCGTATGTTAAGCAGATGACGTCTATCGGCTGATGATGATGATATAATATCCAATACAAGTGTCCAACAACGTTTAAGCGCGCTTAATAATTATCATAGACAAGTTAACCGCTAAGTGAATGCAACTCGATCCCCGGCGGAGATCAAGTTACTGCGAGAGGCGGCAGTAAACCGACAGTCAATGAAGTAGTTAATAGAACGGTTCAAGTTATAGACCGCACAGTTGATAACTTAAACATTGAGTATAAGTACGAAGAGGCGCCGCCGGCTCGCGATGTATCATCTAATTCGGAGGTACGCAACATTTGGCCCATAAATCAATACGCAAAGCAAGCAGACGCGGCCTATTCGCAGGAATTAGCATACGTAAATTGTTCTCCGCACCTGCGCATGCAAAGCCGGATCTATAGCCTAGTCTCCGGCTATTTATTGCTGTACATACATAACAAAACACATGAACTTCGCATTAAAGAGTAGTGTTGCCATCAGCGTCTCGACTGCGAGATGGAGGAGGAAGAATAGCCGGGAGTAGCATCGCTTCCCTGATGGAGACTGTAGTCGCTTCGGATTTTCAAAATATTGCAGAACGGTTACAGAAGAAATAATAAAATTGTAACTAGAAAGATATAACAAAGAAAAGAATAAATAACAATTATTATAAATTGTGATACATACATAGAGAAGAAAGAAATAAGCATGTAGTAGATTAATAAATTGGTTAAAAAACATATAGAGAAATGTAAATACAAATTAAGAAAAGTAGAATATGCATATGAAATAGAGTTATAAAAAAATTGTCAAAGACTGAAAGATGGGAGAATAAGAAAGGAAAGATAAAGTGTATGAAATGAAAAAGTTATAAGATATAAAAATGGAAAGAAAAGAAAACAGCAAACTACATGTCCCTATTTACGGAGGAATGTGTTAAAAAATGCGCGAATCTTGAAAGTTTGAAAATATCTTATTTGTTGACAAGATTATTATATTTTTAATTTATACCAGCAATTGATTTTCTGAATTTTTTAAAAAGGATAGAGAAAGAGTGTTGCCAGTTAAGAATAACTTTTCGGTACAATAATAGGAATGCCCATATAAGGATAAAAATTTACCACCGTAACGAATCTATTTCGCGTCATCAGCTGATAGACGTTTACTACTGGATATAATGGACGGATGGTGTGAAGCCAGAGCTTCGTTTGTTGATTAGCAGAGTTCATAGCGAGCAGGTGTGGTTGGTTTCAATCCCATGAATTGTTATGTGGGACCCTTTATTCCCGTGAATGTAAGGGCCTATCACTCACCTATCGATCTATTACGTCTCTATACAATGCTATGGTACTATTTGTTCACCCGTCTACTACCCAAAGTTTTCTTTTTAAATATTAAACAATCACTTTACAATATTAAAATATTAACTTTAACTTGACACTCTTGAATATCTATTTTCTTTTTAAAAGGATGTGGTTTGAAATTTAGGAAACCTGGTGGTAAATATTCGCTGTGTTTGCACACGACCACACTGCGCTTGTCGCATCGAAACACAATATGGTACGTCCAATAAATTCGCTCGCCGACTCGAATATCAAGCGTGCTGGATATCGCAAATAGGGGTATTTGCAAAGACCTATGTTTAACAGCGGAAATCGATACAATCAAATGATGGTAAGGTTAAATAGTTGTATGTGATAGTTGCAGTCTAACAATTGGTTTTAAAAAAAAGGGAAGATAAGTAAGTGAACGATAAAATAGGTCGTAAGACATCACACGCTAATAGAATATAAAACAAGTGGAACGTCTACAATAGACACTGAGCGAGGTAATCTCGTTGCAATTGAAACCGAACGACTGAACAATCGGTCGTTTCGTTAGTAATAAACTCTCACGCGTACAAAACCGTAAAGCTAATGGCCTACAAATGTATCAGTAATTTCCTTAATCAAATTTATAGTTGGGCGCCGCGGGCCCCTCGCCGCCTCTTCTTTTATCTCGGAAGATGCTTTCAAAGTAAATACAATAGGATGTAAAACTGCCGGCCCCGTTGGAAACGAATAAAATGAAGAAATCACATTTAAGTGATAAAACCATCAGCGGGAAATGTACGCTTTTACACGAGGCGGCCGTGCTGACAATGGCAACACCGGCTACCAGTGGAACAGAGCAGAATTCGCAGATGAATTTTCGTAATGGCCGTGAAGGAAATCGAAAAAGCCGACCCATAGAGTGCTCGCCGATTATACATTTCAGATTTCACAGCAGCGGAGCACAGCGGAATTGATTGATAGATGGACGACCGCTTTAGTAGATTCAAATGGAACTGGTCACGCCTGGGTAATGGTTAGTTAATATTTAGATACAATCGATCCCAAATATTAGATAATATTTTGACGAAACATCAACTATACTGTGGACCGTTCCCGAAAACGAAGATATAACTACGAAACGAGATAGTACTAATGAAACCTTTGATGAGCGCACGGAGAATAACCGATACTGATTAAAAGAAAACATATTTTTAAAACTTTTTATTATCATTATTTACACTCCATCGTATTGTAACAGCTAAATAAAACGATAGTTACATAAAAAATACATTACTAAAAAAACTAGCAATGAAACACAAAATTAAAAACAGCCGATGCTCGGGGTCAATGACCGCAGGTTCAAATTGAAACCAAATACATCACGAGGTAGATTAGTGCAATCGCTAGCTGCAAGCTTTGTTGAAGACCCAGTGGCTCGTTTGCTGAGATGGTGCAGTACAAGCAGGTGACGCAATTCACCCATCACCTTTTCATAACCGGACGATAAGGCGCACAGCGAGACACCATCCTTATGTTGTAAACATCCCCAGTTTACTCACTAAGAGGTTTGACTCCTCGTTTTTAATAAGAACAGCTAAGGAATGGAACAACTTGCCGGCGTCAGTGTTCCCGTCCAATTACGACGTGGGCGTCTTCAAGAAAAGAGTGAATAGGCATTTGCTAGGTTAATGTGCTTTACCAACATAGACCACATCTTCACTTAACACCAGGTGTGATCGTGGTCAAGCATTAACCTGTACCGATTTAAAAAAAACGGTGAAGTTGATTTGGGTCGTGTAAGTTGTTGTGTGGGACCCCTGACACCTTCCGACTTCGTCCATAGATGATCAAGGGAATTGTGATAGAAATATTTTACAAGGTGTATATTACAAAATATTTGTTTAATTTTCAGATACGAGAAAAATAATGAATCATTTTTTTATACATTGAGACGAGTATGGCATTGATTTGAGGATAATTGATACACAGCACCACATTGCACTCGTCGCATGACGTAAAGTAAGTCTCGTTACCGCAGTAATTTCACTAGCTGTAGCACCTTTCAAACCGGTTGTATTATAAATGTTTGTAGTTGAATGCGAACACTTTTGTCGGAGTAGAAACAATTCATATTTAGGTGCCGCAGTGCCTGATGGGCGGGGACAGTAATAAAAAGGAATGGCCCGATAGTGCGAAAGTCGCCTTACAAGGAGCACGGAGGGGCCCGAGTCATATTTCCCTGAATGCGAAGCCTCCGCTGCAACAATAGCAGTTCACGGGACTGCTCCTCCGACTTTTCTCTTCGCTCCCGTTCCTGTAGCTGTTTGTAATTGGTCGAGTGCTGCAGCCGGCGGCTGTGCTCCGTTACTTTCAGCGCCGTTTGCTGCTAAATGCTCGACGTACGGGATTTTATTTAAATTTTATGCTGCTCTTTGTCTTTGTTTACTTGTTACTAGTTAACAGTTTTCCTGGTGAATAAACGACGTAGCGAAGAAGGCGACTTGGAAATTCGTTTGAACAATCATATGTTCGGCAAAGTTTAAATTGTAATAGGTATAGAAAATATTTTGTTTTTGAAGAGACGAGTAAGACGTTAACCTGATGGTAAGTGATAAGCTTGCCTATAACATACCGCTGGTTAAGATGATATAAAAAGCACAACGCGCTCATCACTTTGAGACCTAAACTGTTGCCTCATTACACCAGTAATTTCACTAGCAAGCTTCCTACAAACCGAAAGGTTTGCACATTACTATTTGGCAGTAGGAATATCAGCTACGGCAGTATTTACCTAGACAGTCTCCGGTAACAGAGACCTACCACCAGTAACAGTACTATACTATATTTCCTAATGTTTATTGATGAAATTGAGCAACTAGAATCCTCTACGTAAATATTCGTTTTAATTTATTTTTATTATTATAGTAAGTCCAATGGCTATTCCGTTTAATATTTAGTATATCCGGCAAATGAACTTAATAACATTTCTCAACTTAACGAAAATCTGAATACATAACAAGGAGGCAGGCGGCCGCCGCTGTACCTGAATGTAAGTTATTAATTCATAACTCGGGAATGCGAATCGGCGCTGCAGCTGCTAAGTATCTAGAGCTTAACTCTGAAATACATCCAGGTTCCAAAACCTCATAACTTCGCTTTAATCTTTAGCCAGATGAGAGAGGGCGGGAGTGCCTAATTCAGCTAAGATTACCCGCGTCTGCAGTCAGCCCGACTGGGACGTTAGACTAAAAACCTAATAGAATTAGCATAGAAATAGTTTCGGACCGGCGTTCCCCCCACTCACGGAATGGACCCATCATCGCCCCATACATCCCCGGCCACAGCCCGGCGGAGAGCTTTTGTAATCATTTCAACTCCATACATTTATACACGTATGGTCTTTAAGCGGAATTACTGACCTTAAGAGCAGTGATAGACTAGTGGTTTAAAGCCTTCCATTTCAAAGATACCGTGTTCGAATTCTGCATCAATGAACTGTTCAATTTACTTACAGTTAGTATAATAACTAATATAACATCCTTTAAGCCATGTATCAAATCAAATGGCTACATAAAAAAAATACTGACTTACCGACAAACTTAATAGTATTTTTATCATCATCAGCCTATATATATCTACTGGATATAGCCCTCTACCAATAGTGAAAGGATTTGGGCAATCTCCCATCACACTAACCATCATTCTTTCACAATACTTCATTAAAATTTTTCTCTTCTCCCACACTCCATCACCTCTCGCATTTCAGACACTTCTCTCTTTATTCAACAGTCTTGTGACTTCTTTTTGATTTGTTTTCTTATATTGTTACATATTTTTTTTAAGCTTACACATATTCTATTATATTCTTTACCACTTATACTTATTCTTTTTACAACTCTGCTTTCTTTTTCTGTCTTTACTATTTGCTGTTACCTTTTGTTCCTTTAATTACTTCTCCATATTGTTTTACATATTACTATTACAAGTAATTTTAAAAACACTATACAGAACTTGATTTAATATAAAGTCATATTATTACATAAAACCAGGCTTCGACGCTATAACCCCCATCCTTCCTTCTTCTGACGTGGAAGCGGAAAAGGCTTTATTGATTTTTTTTACGCGCGATGAAAAATTAAGTGGACAAAGTGACAGCATAGCTATTGTGAGGATCGATAGCAGGGGTTCCGTACATGGAAACATCGCTTCGCAAAAAATAGCCGTCATATAGTAGTTACTTCTTTTTTTGACCGTTCGTGTTCACTTGATGTTTAATGATACGCTTGTCCATTACGTAGTAAGGGTTAAGATTGTTTGTTGATATCTTATAAAAAATATATATTAAATTCTATATTGTATAACTTAGATGTGATTATAAAGTTAAAGAGTCAGTTTGTAATCAAGTTGTTAAGGTGGAACTTGAATCAAAGCGGGGAGATTGTGTAAGTTCCGAGGAATTACAGAATACCTTAGTTGGCTGAAGTTGGCCGGCGCTGGCGTTTTGATATAAGTCCATCTTCTAACTTGGCTTCAGTTCATTTCTAACTTGCATCTAGTAATATTACTAACGAAATTTACTGCCTTCGGTTTCAGTTCTCACTGTAAAGTACATCCAGAACAACCTTGCAGATAAAGACTATGTCATCTCCTAATCATAATATAGCAAGTTGTGATAGCTAGTTAACACCTGCCTTCCACTTTTAAGGTTCCGGGTTCGAATCCTGCCTGCACCAATGTATTGTTCAATTTATATGCAGTTAGTATAATAACTAATAACACGTACTTTAAGACATGTATCAAATAGAAGGGACATATATAAAAAAAATCATTATATAACGTCATATAGAATTGTGAAAAAGTATGGAAGAGGGAATGATAGATGAAAGGAAATGTAAATAAAGAAAAAACTAAAAGAAAAAGACAATAATGTAAAAGATAGAAAAATTCCTTGTCCCACGAAAGAACGAACTAAAGAACATCATACAGCTGATGTTGTAACTTCATAGATATTGATTATTAGGAGATTCCTATGCTTTGCAGATGCTAGCTCAGGACGTATTTGGGTTTACGTTGTATTTGTTTTTAGATATGATGTTAAGAAAAAATTTATTAAAGTTAGTTTAATGGTAACACTTCCATGGTATTTCATGAGGGATTAAGAATTAACGCTAAAATATATAAACTACTATATCATTTCATTAACTTTCAAAGCGATAATAATTTGTATAGACGTCCACTGCTGGACTTAAGCTTCCCTAAACAATGAAGGGATTTGAGCCATATTCCACCACGCTGGTCCTGTGCTGGTTTGTGCGGAGCCAGAGCCTCGTTTGTCGTTTAGGTGCATAGTGAGCTGGTGAGGAAGGATTGGGTCCCGTTGAGTGCAAGACCCTATATGTATAGGGTCTGATTGCCTTTTATCAAGGTAGGTTTAACAAGGTAATATATTATTAAATGAGATGATGACGTCAGAATATTTCAATTAGTACATTGTGAAATATGTGATCTTGGACTAATTGAGATAGATGTTATCATCATCAACATCATCAGTCTATAATCACTTACTGCTGGATATAGGCCTCACTCAAAAATCTCCACTGCGAACGGTCTAGCTCTAAATCCAACGGATTCCCGTGGCCTTTACCAGATCTCTATTCCACCTATTGAGGGTTTTCCAATACTACGATTATCGGTCCATCACTCTAGGACTTTACTGGCCCATCGGCCGTCAGTGCTTTGATGTGCCCATTGCCACTTAAGTCCAGTAATCCTCAGGGCTATGTAGGAACAGATGGTACATATGAAAGAAATTCTTTACTAAACTGAACCAAACCCGGGATCCCGCAGTCTGCTCAACAAACACGAAGCACTTAACGAGCTCTTAGAAAGGGTATTTGAAATGGATGAAAAAAAAGAAAAGCTGGGAATAAGTAAAAGCAAATACAGATATAAAGCGCCGGACGCATTTGCATACAAATGAAGTCGCCGATGTGTTGGGCGAGCGCAGCGGCCGCCCCTACTGACTGCTAGTTTCGTTTATTCTGTACCAAGTTTAGTTTATTTTACGGGTAATAGAACCTCTTTTTTATTAACCTTCTTTTTTGTATGAATCAATTGAAATAGGCGACGGAATACGTAGGCAAGCGATTCGTAAATCCATAAGAAAGTTTGCCTAGAAGGTCTCCAGCAATAAAAATCAACTATTAAAAGCTTCTAGAGATTTATACAGAATTGTTTTTCATATATTTATTTAAAAGCTTTATTAGATACCTAAAATTAGGATCCAATAGACGGACTTAATGCCTATAGGAGAGGACCTAGGAGGTGGAGTGGGTGAAGTTAGAAAATTGAATTTGAAGAATCAAAGAAATTTGGTTTTTTTTTTTTTTTTAATTATATATAGGTTAATGCTTGACCAAAATCCCCACGGGACTAAAATGAAAATGTTAAAGAAGATGGAAA
>DWLS01003554.1:0-15502 GCA_018246255.1 Pachliopta kotzebuea | reverse complement strand
GGTACCCTAGTAGCTTGCTTTACCAGCTGGGTAAGGTTAAACGCAATCGAGAGGTTTCGTGTCTCCCTTCCTGCATAGATGTCTCTATTTATACTAGATATGAATAATTTAATAATTAATTTAAACTGGACAAGTAATTCTACATATTAATTTGTCTAAAACAAGCAGCTACAGAACAATCAAATCAATATGTTCAATTACTATTTAAACTCACAGTTTTCAATTTAAACAAGTTGCAACTAATATTAAACAAACCCAGATTCAAATAATAATCTCTTTTTGCCTTAATTTGAATTTTTTCTACTAAAATAAACTTTTTTTTGAGGTACTTTTTCAGTTTATACAAAATTCAACGTTATTAGTCAAATGGCAACGTTAAATCGTAATTGTTAGATACATTCGTATTAATGGTATTAGTATGAAAAATAATGCTCTTGAGATAAAAACATAGTATTTTGTTATTCTTGTCAAAGTAAAAAAAACAAATGCGTGAATGCATAGACATCATCATCATCATTATCATTTCAACCGATAGACATCCACTGATGAACATAGTACAGATATGGTGCAGAATATGTAGAAAGTATGTATATAGAACAATCTGTTAGAGTCCATGCTAAAAACTATTTAAACCCTTTGGAAAACTTAAAAAAAATATATTTTATCATTTGAATCCTGCTGCAGTTCACTGCTGGACATATGACTCTCCCAATGAACGTCACTTGACCGACACCGCTTTTATAAAAAATTATTTATCTACTGTAAATTAAAAAGTTTACTGGTGGTATGTCTCCGTTAATGGAGACCGTCTAAGTGGGTACCACCGTAGCTCCTGTGTTCCGGTTTGAAGGTTACTACTGTACTGTATGCTAGTGAAATTACTGGGCTAACGAGACTTACCACCTTGCGGCTTAAGACGACAAGAGCAATGTAATATTGTGTATACCAATTTCGCGCCACTTTGTTATGGGCAAGCGTATCACTTACTATCCGATGAACACCTAGCTTCGAACGAACGCTTAGCATAAAAAAAATGCGTTTAAATATACGACCGAAAATAAAACCGGTAATATTTACAAGCCAATCAAAGTGAATTCAGACATAAAAGTTTAATACTGTGATTTACCCACAAAGTTGTACGATGGTGTGGGACGTACGAGGGTAATTGATACAATTATAGTCGATAACCTCATTCTGGATCAGGCTTTAATCCGGAGATTAACCAACTGACCTACACAAGTAACCTAACAACTTAATGATACAAACAGAGGTCACCACCACATTTAAAACGTAATCAAAGACGGTGTACTATTTTGGGATAATACTACAGTTAATTAGCTCATGCGTATACTTGAAGGATTGCGTTTACTGGAAGGATTGAAATTGAATTACCTATGGATATTGTTTTTCTCGAATTCTTTAACAAAAATAGAGCTCAACTAAGCGAGGTTCATTTTTAGGTACTGTTTCATTTGTGTTTCCTATAAAATTATTCTAATATTACAGCTAATATTACATATTG
The DNA here is from genome assembly GCA_018246255.1 of Pachliopta kotzebuea. Taxonomy (NCBI): domain Eukaryota; kingdom Metazoa; phylum Arthropoda; class Insecta; order Lepidoptera; family Papilionidae; genus Pachliopta; species Pachliopta kotzebuea. The sequence continues at coordinate 13,980 of DWLS01003554.1, read as the reverse complement.
TTTAGATTAATCAAATTATCATTAGTGTCATAATCAAACTGCAGAGTTTTCTATACGTTGGATCACATGCCAATTAAATATAAAAGAAACTTATTCTTTTAACTTTGTACAAAAAGAACGTTGGATTTCGAAAATATACATATAAAATATACATTTATAATAAAGTAATCTATTTTACTACGCATGTAAAAGCACTCTCTCTTATTTCTGAGATACTAGTCAAACTTTGTTAGTAACATACTTAACCAGTGGAGTTTAAACTGACTGTTTGAATATCTTTACAATATCTACCTTTTTTCGTACCAGAAAATATCATCAACATTTACTCGGAAGAAACAAAGACATTAATTAATTTTGAGTTTTTTTTTTAACGTTGGTATATTACAAATGATTTTAAAATTATTTACCAATATTAGAAGTTGATAGGTACCTTATAAACAAAGTTTCCGTTATTCTTCCTGAAATCGACAAAGATGAGATATTGAGAGGATTTTTGTCAGTGCAAGTACGGAGCAGCCAATAACACAAAAAAAACCTTCGACGGACCTAGAAGCTAATGAAAATGTAAAGTCGGGAAATTAAAAATGGGTACCTTTTTGAATAAATGTAATTAAAATATTATTGATGGGTTTGATTTAGAATTCGACAGGACTACATCTATGGTAAATTGACTAATCATTTTATTGCCCTTGACGAAAAAGATTTAAGACAGTATACATTTTTGAGTAAAAGAAATTAAAAGTTTTAAATAAAATAAACATAACTGATACTGATGATTTATTCTATTAACAACTAACAGGTTAATATACGGAGTTATATTATCAAACGATCTTTTTATATGCAGCGAAAGCGATAATTACACAGCCAGCAGCTACTGCTAGATTTTCTAATGAATAATCGACGTCCGGGCTGCCTTCCAATACACCGCCAACGAACCTGCAAAGTTTTTAATCAATGAATCCCTAATCAACCTCATTTTAAGATAACATACTAAAGCTACAGATCTGGAACACAGTGATGTTACATATAATTGTTTGGCGACAGAAAAAGGTGTTGCGATGGAATATAAACAATCACCGGCCAAAGAAACCTACAAAGTAAAAATCTTGATCACGGAAAAACAAAACTTTACCAACAAATCAGGTAACTTGTTGTTGCGATTTAGGCACAATCCAAATTACACACTTTATAAATGTATAGCTCGAGAACTAAACGAAAAAATTTACTAAACAAAAAGTTATGGTTTGTTCTAATACTAGCTTGAAAGTTAAAATTAAAGTTATTGCTTTTCTACGAAATGGAAATTAAATTGCTTTTGAATATCACAACTATAAATTTACAATTATAAAAGGAAAAATTAGAAGAAGAACATACATCGATATGAAAAAGCTGATTAACATCATCAAATTAATTACACAACATGACTATAATCCTACACTTGTATTGTTACTATTAGAAGCCGTGATAGCCCAGTGGTTTGAGCGCCTGCCTTCCACTCTGCAGGTACCGGGTTCGAATCCGGCCTGAATCAATGAATTTTTCAATTTATGTGCTGTTAGTACAAGAGCAACTAATAACACGTGCTTGGATGGTAAAGGAAAATATCTAGAGGAAACCTACATATATATGTCATGACCACCCGCGGACGGACTAGTATTTGAAATGGAGAAGGCAATGACGAACCACTCCATAATAACTACCAAGAAAGTCGACAGGTGTTTCACTACACATGATAAACACGACCTTTATCAGACATGAGGAAATACGACTTAGAAGAAGAATATGTTGCTACATTCTAGTATATAGGAATGTTATTGAAATAATATAAGATAAGCAGCCCATTAAACCTTCCCAGTACTTAAACTTAATGTATTCTTTAACAAAAAGTGAGTTAAGGCTACCGATCCAACACGCTGGCCAAGAGCGAGTTGATGGATTTCACTATTTCATGAAAGCTGTTATTATGCGAACTTGATGGTTTCCTCATGATGCTTTGCGACGTATATGATCATTTATAAACTGAGCTATTAAAAGTATACGAAACGTCGAATTGTGTAAGGTGTTCACCTGAGGGTAAGTGATACGCTTGTCTATAACAGCGTGAAGTCGGTTAAGGTGATATATACAGCTTGAAAACAGTCTTGAAAAATCAGATGTCTAGTCTCGTTACCCCAGTAATTTTATTAGCTGCAACGCCTTTCATACCGGGATATAGTAATAGTTGCACAGTGTTATTTCGCTGTAGAAATAAGAGCTGCGGTAGGATCTACTTAGACGGCCTCTAGCAGTAGAGACCTACCACCAATAAATCGTCCTAAACAGGTTTTACAAACAATACCTTACACACAGGTAACTTAAAATCAATCCAGCAGTAATTAGAATGAGAGCACAGGCAGCAATCTCATACGCAGCATAAAAAACCCCACGAATCGTCCCATCCACAATGTTCGAAGCAATTTTCAAAAACTCAAGCGCTACTCTGAAAAGGTGTTCCATATTTTTAACACTTACAGAACTAGAAACTTTTGGGTATACATTGTATATACTATTGTTAATATATACAACAAAGATTTTATGCAAAATATACTGTGAAAATCACGCCAAATTGACGTTTAGTTTAATTAAAATTTGTTAGTTATGATTTTTTGACATTATAAACGAAAAAGTATTCCTTAAGGAGTTGTTTTCTGTAAAATTATTTGAGATTATTCTTTCAAAAATAATACAATATGAGATCTAATTACTGAGAACTTACACACCAAAATTATTTTCTCTAATACGTGTGCATGTAATATGTCTGTCTTCGTTTTAATAACTGATGATAGTTACTACCTAACCTACTGTTGTAGGAAACCGTCTATGTATGTTCAAACATTACTGTGTTCCGGTTTGAACTGTGTTGTAAGCAAGGAAAATTATTGGGGTAACTTGACTTAACACCTTATGTCACAAGGCGACATTTGCAATGTGGTGCTGTTATTACCATCTTAACTAGCGTCACGTTATTATGGGTGAGTGTATTACTTACAATCAAGTGAATGCCTTGCACGTCTTATCGAATAAAATAATGTTTTAAACAATTTTGCTTAAAATTGTATAATTGTCTTCAATGTGAAAAAATTTAAGTGTTATGTTGTTTATTACTTCTTTCATTAAATCGTTACTCTAGTTAGAGAAAATTAGAACAAACAGCATCCAAAAATTTTTTTCTTACAATTTTCTTATTAGAATAAAATATTAAGTTGTTAGCAGGTCTAGTAAAGAAAAAGTTTTTACTTAATGTGAGGCTCTGGTAAATCAATTACATTTCCCTTTTTGTTTATTACCTGCCTACTTTCCTCATTACAATTTTGAATTTGTAGCGTTTTTCTTTGTCCATTAATAATAAAACAAGACGTTAATAAAATTAGAAAACTTACTGCTAAGCTTTTTTGTCCGTAATTAATAATATTTTGTATGTGTTGAAGATGGTAAAGCGTATACTTTCCTGAATATTATGATTCTCATTTTGACATTTTAATTACAGCAATATTATAGCTGCAGTTGATAATATTACATAAGCGTGGGTTTAAAAGCCGATAGAAGTCTACTGCTAGACATAGACCTCCTCCAATAATGTAGGGGATTTGGGCTGTCTCCCACCATGTTGGCCCATTGCGGCTTGGTGGGAAGCCAGAGCCTCGTTTATTGATTAGCAGATGAGGTTGGCTCGGGTCCGGTAAGTTGTTGTGTGAAATCCTTTACCTCATTTTTGTATCTCATTTCTATTATTTTTAAATTAAGCGACTAAAATATTGTAGAAGCTATATAGAACAACTTCCAAATTTACTCTGTATTCTCTATATCACTTCCGATTCATGAAGATGTGAAATAATAAGCGCCTACCCAATTGGATCCGTGGAAGTTGACACCAGCCATTTGCTTGAACAATTGAACTATATCAATCTTAGTTTTCAGATGTTATTTCTTTTTATGTCTAGTGGCTGAAAAGGGTTTGTTTGTGAAACCTGTGATACTGTAATTTATTTTTTGTCATATTTTCTTTTATGTACTACTCATACAAAAAGTTTGAGTAAAGAGTTAATAACGATTACCTTATAAAACGAAACAATGCTAAGTATAGTACCTTGCTATATTATAACCAAAAAATATACATTGTTATGATTTATAATATCTTTTCTCGTTTTACCGTTTTCACTGTCTTATAGAAGAGCTTTAGTCCGATTTCAGAGCCACATTTTGCAGTTTACTTGGTGGAAGGATATTATGAACCTGCCTAGTTAACTAGCACTTTCACTAACTAGCACACCTCATCTGTCACTTAACATTACATGAAATTAAAGTTGTGTTATTAGTTGCGATTTTCTTTAAAAGTATCGGGGCGGGAAACCTTTTTCTTACTAAAGCACTGAAAGTATTTTCCTTAAGGAACACGAAGTTTCTCCGATTTCAATAACTCCTAACGTAGAAAACGTGTTTGAAAATATTCGAAGAAATAAATATTATTTGAAAACTTAATGCGGGTTATTTGCAAGACTTCTTTTGACTTTATTGGACCTGTAGTTCACGTATTAAGATACTACTGTAGTATGTATACCAAATAAATTTACCTATATTTAGTTTCAAATTTAGTAATTACAATGAAACTTTAATGTTACAGCTGTTAGATGAGAAGCCTTCGCAAACAATCCCAAGAGAAAAAACAGGTGCGAGAATTGAACAACCTTTGCCACAAAAAGGTATTGACCCCAAGGGCCATTAGCGTCCTCTTCCTTCCCAATCACCTCATTTTTCAGAGTCTTTTGTTGATTCCATTCTCAGATGGGTACCATTAATCAGTATCACTAAATTGTGCTGTTGATGCTAGACTTAAATAAAGTATTTCAATTCAAAATATTTTTAGACATAATAAATATTTCGTGTAAATACATTGTCCGCCGCCTGACCTTAATTTCGTATGATATTAAGTATCAATGAGGACAAAGACGGAGAATAATGTCTAAATTATTAAAAAATTAAAGTAAGTTTTCATTTTATAGTATACGTCTCCACAAATTTCTGATCTATTCTATGGAAAATACTGTAACTACCATCATTAAACTAAATGTGGACCACGGACACGTTTGCCAGTGGATAGAAATCCCATGGCGCTGTAAGTCATAAGCCGGATATTTCCAGATCGGTACTACTTTGGAACATTGTAAAAAAGACCTCTAAACTATAATTGGGTAATGCAGCTGTGAGTATCTTATAGAGTAAGGATGCCCATATGAGGAAGTAATCATTTACCAACAAAATAATCATCGCTGTCAAACAAGTTATGTTACGGAATACTTATATTCTCGCTACTATATATATATGGCTGTTTTTACTTCACAAATGCCATTAATATAGTTTTCTTTTAAATAGAAAACCTATAAATCTCACCACAGCCAAATAAATCTTGATTTGGAAGGTACTCGTATCTGCAGAAATACTTATATCACGATATGTGCCGACGCCGGGTTTCAGTTTTAAGACATCGATTCATCACATTGATTTATTTCGGAGGCCTCTATCAATGGCGTAATTATTTATCCTTGTAGTTGATTTTGTTTTTTTACGTAGCTCTTTATTAATTTAAAAGCTTATTAAGGTAATAGCATGCACTCAGAAAATAACCATGAATCCATTAGTCTCGGTATGTTCATGTATACCACAAAGAATAAAAAAATACTATTATGGGAATAATCGAGTAAACGTGTTTAGTATAAAAACATTAATATTTGTATACGCACCATACCAAACACGTGAACGTTGCTAGTTTAGTAATCAAGTGTTAGTTTAGTTAATACATTAATATTATTGATCTAAGAACCCGACCCTAATAAAAACACAAATTTACGCACTAACAAATAATTTTTGTAGGTAAAACCTATTACAAAAAATTTTGTTAAATCCAATTCTCAAACAGGAAACTAAGAAGTTTCAAGAACCGCAGCTTTCGTGGAAATTCGTCATCCACCAATCTTCACTTGGTTTACACAGTAGATAAATGGCTTTGACTTTTCTCTTATTGGAAAAAGCCCTGTGTTTCTGATGTGGATACATTTATTATTTGAATAGAAAATAAAACACTGAAAGAAAAATAGCGACTGATGATATACTCTACGGAGTTGTTGTTAAATTAAATTGCAATCCAATCGCTTTGTTACGCTTAAGAAAGAACTTATGTGAAATAATAAATAAAGAAAGCGATGGCTTTGAATCGGAAATTAATATTTTATTAATATCCCGACTTTGATAAGGAAATCGATCTTATTATTCCATTCTCCGTACGAATTGATTTGTATTTGAAAGTCAATAACTACAAAAGTCAACATTTTCCTTTAGTTACAAGACGTCAACCTTTCCTTTTGGAGTACTTTCACACCCGTGAACATTGTTCTATTATTCGGAACGATTGTGAAATTCTGTTTGATTTTATTATTTTACTTTGAGGCGACAAAGCTTTTACCTTTTTTTTGTGTTTTTGTACTCATTTGGGTCAAAGTAAACACAAGGGTGGCATGTATAAAAAAAAGGTTTCTTGCTAAAAATCGAGGCCGGTCTGGAAAGTAACTTTATACTCAAAACGTTTAATGAAAATTATGTCGTTAATAAATGATCGTTTTACAAAGGTATCAATATATTTTTAACGGCGCAGTACATTTCAGTTAATTCGAATTAAAATACACTTACATGTACATGCATGTTATACATAACTATGTAATGTTCATAACGTTTATAATCAATGATGTCAACAGGTTACTTTTGTATTAGTTGATCATCTACAACCGTTAGGCGCTAGTTAAGATGTTGATAACAAAAATTTACACTACACATTTTTATTGTACGACAAGGAAGCCAACAAACCATACATTATGGAACAACTCCATTCTTGTGTAAAAAGTTGATATTTCTTGTTAAATAAATAAAAATATTTTGACATTAGTACTGTGGTAACCTCTAAATAAATTATAATATATTATTTATATTAATAGATATATCAAAAAATTTTAGTCCAAAATTACAACTACACCGGAATGTAGTAACGTTTGCATACTACACTATGATAGCACAAATAGTTAATGGTATCATACCGGTCTAAATATTCATTGGTGAATTAAATTTACTAATCAATTAAAAAACATTTATCATTACAGACCTATATTACATAAATCCTGCAGAAGAAATAAGCGTTTAATTTTTTTAGAGAATAGATTTTCTTTACAAATAAATAAATTATTTCCGTTTAAACAACATACAGAAACAGTGTATGTATCATAACTACATAAAGTAAGTGGTATTTGTTTCCTTTCACCAGAAATACGCGAGGATAGCTAGCGGCCGTCATAACTTCAAACAAAGAGTAAACCCCGCGTTAAAATGTTAATTTAATTTATCGACACTTTAATGACGACTGCGTTTTACTACGTATTCATAAATTAGAGAAATGTTTGAAACGGAAACGCTTGACCCCGATTATTTATCGTGCTTTAAAGTTATACGTTAAAAGAAGCTTTTGATGTTTACCGATTTCCAAACGCCGTGAGTTCAGGTGTGGTGTTAGTAGAAAAAACAATGTTTACCGCCATTTAAATATATATTTTGAAATGATTTTATCCAAAAGCTAAGAAGTAAAGTGTTGTACCTTAATATTACACACCATGATTTAAATTTTTGTAAAAACTCATCTCAACATGAGTAAGACAGAAATACGAAATTAATCATTAAGTATTATCAAAGTATTGGTTATTGATTTATGAATGTGTCCTTTTTAAAGCATGAAAAGTTAATTTTCACAATCACTCTGTAATGTGTATAAGAAATAATCTTTACTGTTTTAATATCCTCTAAAAACTTCAAAATTGCAAACCGTCTTAAGGTACTAATGAATCACTAAGTTTACAAAGTAATGACAAGAATAAACTATAATAGATCAAGGAACACACGTAAGTGCGGAATTATTACAGAATGATAAACATAAGAGTAAAACTAAGCAGGAATTATGCAGGTTAATTGCGAGTTTAATTTAATACTGGTGGTTGATGAGAATAATTAATTTAACGCTTCTATGCAATATAACTGATTTGCAATTTAACATATTGCAAATATAACTGTCGCCGCTTCCTCCTCGAACAGCCGTAGAAATTTCAAGTTCCGCCGACGTGAGCGGCTTCGTAAGCAAAGCTGGAGTCCGAGCGTATTTCGTATTCGCGTTACGTATTTTTTGATGCTGCCCTTTCATGTGAGCACACGGCACCGGCAAAGAATTTGCAATAAACCTCACCATTAATCGTTTCTGAATGCTTATTAATTCACGTTCACACAATTTATCTATTAGACTACACGCTTCTGATCATTCGTATAACGTACCGCTTTGTACAATACTTGTACAGTTTCCGCCGGATCTTTGCTAATATTTAATTCTTTATTAAATCAGATGCAACAGAAATTGATTATTAAAAACCTCTATCAGTTATAGCACAAACGTCAATTGTTACTAAACATTAACCAATGCTTATCTATGATACTCTTTTGTCCTGTAGCCTAGGTGATACAGCACACTAATCTAGATGTCTATTCATTTATTTATCTATGGAAGACTACCACGTCATATCTGGATAGAAACACTGACGTCAGCAGTATGTTCAAACCAATCATGGTTACCTTAACAAAAGTAATAAACTTTCTTTTATATTTTATTAATAAACATACAAAACATGCAATGGAGAGCTTTTTATTTCGGATGTTACCGCAGTTTAATATTCAGGACGAGGTTACGAATACATTTATGAACGAAAGATTGCATCTCGACGTATTAAAATAAATACGTCTGAATAAAACTCAGTTTCAATAGAAATTAACAAAATTAATCTTAACACGAAACATCTCCTAAGATTTTTTTTAAATCTACTTTACTTATCAAAAGGTGGTACGCTCCGCTGTTTTGTTCTGATTTTTGGAATCATTAAAGAAAACACATTTTGTGGGTTAACCGCAGAAAGTGGGGAAGAGATTGTAATGGTAATGGAAATGTTTAACTAGCCTGTATTACAATTTCTTACCTTTTATCTGTTGTGTAAAAAGTGCCACTCTTATCAGCTAAGTAGTTTCATCACATCACAGCTGATCTTAATGTTATCAATTTAAAACAATGCTTTACATTAACAGTTAACAGTTTCAAAGAAATTTTTAATTAACGCCTTTAATATATTATTTTAGAATAATTTTTAAAGCAATTTCGGTATTAGTATTTTGTAATAGAAAGGGCAGTTACCTTTTAGAGTAAAGTAACAATGAGGATATTTAAATCTTTCTTTTAAACAAGTCAAAATATATAGAGAAGTCTTGTTACATATCGTTTCAATAGTTAATATAATATAAAAATTGGATTGTAATGATTTTTAGTCCAATATATTTTTATATAAAATATCATAAACATGTCATCGGCATACAAATGTCATCTAAACGCAGGTCTACTATTCGTTTTTAAAAAATCCATGTAACTACCCAAATCTGCTAGAACCCATGAACTGCATGTGCTTATTACATTAGATGATTATTAAATTTGCGTTTTAGAAATAAACTAGGAAAAAAAATCATCAAAAGATAAATATATAAAGTAAGGCAAAGATGTCGCGTGTGTCTTATCTTCAAAGACTGTTTATGATAGCAACGCAAAATCGTGAAAAATAGGTAGTGAGGATTAAAATTTAAATAAAAAGTGTGTCGCCGTGTTTATGTTCAGGCTTATGTTATATTTTTTATCTCACTGGGTGATGGCTAGGCAGTTGACATAAACAAACGGACATTGTTTCATATCACATTTCTTTATCTTCAGCCAGTTGAAACTTGACCTTTCACATGATGTTAATACAAGGCCGTGTACGTGAATCGTAAAGCGTATTCAGAATACTCTGGCTCTCGTACGATGACAGCCTGTTCACAGTTCAGATGTTAGTATGGAGATAGATTTACATATGATGTTGGTATGGGATGAATGGGAAATTACTGGGGTAACGAGATCTCACACCTGATGTCTCAGGCGGCGAGAACAATATGGTGCTGTTTATACCACTTTCTCTAGCGCCACGTTCTTATAGCCAAACGTATCACTTATCGTCAGGTGAACGTATTACTTGCCTCGTTGCGTCGTCAGAATAGAATTGTAAAATTTGAAATCCTACCATGAACCAAACTCAACAACCGAAATTTCTGAAGGTATTACTGTATTACCGACGGTAACAGAAAATCATCAAGTTTTTGATGTATTATATATGTATACTACATGCATACATATTAATTTACTGTATATTACCCTGTCGCTGACAGATCCGGGATATCCCATTCATAACGGCTGCTGGCTTTCGTGGTAGGTTTAGTGGGTAGGGGCCGCCCAGGCCGAGTCCCACACACCCCTCCGGACCCACCCAGGGTACCGGCGGAACGTCCGTAAAAGGATTGCTTGAAAAAAAAACTTATTAAATTACCAATAGAAAATAATTACCTATTACTAGTAATAATATCTATTAATGTCTACGTTTCCACTGTTAATATCACAAAATCCATCGTTGCTATATAGTTCTCAATATAGATGATTAAGTAAATATTATTATAATTAGTAACAAGTTTTTTTTTCACACGATCTGGCAACAAATCGAATAAAGCGTTGACCTGATGGTAATTGATACGTTTGTCCATAACAACGTAGCGCTGGTTAAGATAGTATACACAACACGACAAAGCGCTCTAAGATGTTAAGTGTCATTACCTCAATAATTTTACTAGCTTAACAAAGTAGAACACAGTAAAGCTTGCACAGTACTGTTTTTCGGCTGTGATAGAAGATGCGATAGTACCTACTTAGTCTGTCCTACCAAAAATAAAAAATATAAGTACATACATCGTATTTTTAATAAAATTAATAAAAGAATAATTTAAATGACAATAGCAAATTTGAACGAATTATAACTTTCTCATACAATTTCCACAACAATGTTGAAATGGCTCTAAGCTCCCAGAGGATTTTTTACTCCGTTCAACTTAACCGTACTTCGTTGTTAAAATTTTGAAGTCCGTAAATTGAATCGAAATTTTAAACTCTCCAAGGAAAAATTTTAGTTAAAGAATTTTCTATTTAAAATTAAAACAAGTGCCGTATAAATCCCTTTTACCGTGTTTACATCGATTTTTAGCAAAAAGGATGAAACTTTATACAGTGATGGAAGGATCGAATTGAAAATCTGATAAAAAAGGAGAATGGAAGTAGAGCAATGCAAAATCGTGAAGGTCTATAATCAAGTAATTATATTTTATTGAAAATAAATTAAAAAAAATAATGAAACATTTAAAAATTAATAATATTATGTTGATGATAATGATAAACAACGTTTGAAGTATGCAATACAATATTCATAGCCATTTATAAACAGGAACTCATCTGTACATAGCTCTAACTATTCCTTATTACTATTTTATACATAAATAAATATGTAAGTAAATAAATACATGTATAAATATATTAATATATAACATACACAACGAAGTACCAGCGTTAAGTATCTGAGTATTTCCATACGGTTTTAGGAATAGCTTTCTTAATTTTATCTGTCTTCTTTTATCATTTTATGAGTCGACGAGACGAAAAGTCGTTCAACAGATGTTAAATAATATGCTTGCTTATAAAAACGTACCGCTGGTTAAGATAGTGTACACAGCTCCACGTTGCGCTCGTCACCTTGCGACATGAGGTGTTAAGTCTCGTCGGCCCAGTATTTCCATTAACTTAGCCAGCCATTAGCCTTTTAAACACGAACACGGTAATGTTTACACACTGCTGTTTGGAGGTAGTAATAAGAGTTATGGACGTACCTAGGCAGTCTCTGAACAAAGACCTACCACCAGTAGTTACTTGGTATTCATACATGTCCCTGGACACTAGGCATCGTCAGGCGATAAACGCCTACTGCCGGACATAAGCCTCCCCCAAAGATCTCCACTCCAATAGGTTCTGCACTGCCTGCATCCAGCGGTTTCCTGTTACCTTCACCAGATCTTCGGTCCCCTTTTTGAAGTTGTCTTGCAGCACTGCGTTTATCGGTACACGACCGCCCCTCCATTACTTATGTCACTTTTCTAATTACATTTAAAACAATAATTAACCCCGATCTCCATTTGTTCGGCTTGACAAATATTTATTACCACAAGATGATAATAACAGCTTCACTTTAATTGTTACGTGGTGATAATCGTTTGGGGGACCTCGATTGCCTGTAAGTTTAGTGACCCCGCGCCGAAGGCAGCGTAGCGCCCGGAGGCCGGGACTATTCACAATTTTCAGTGCCGGCCTGTATCTGAAGGGACGGTTCAGTCGGCGTTCTCACGCCGTTGGGTACGGACGTGTGTTTAAGAGACCGCCGTCGTACTCCCACGGCGAAACGTAAACAACATCGACTACATATTCAAGTTTAAATATTACGATCGTGTTTTTACCGGACAATATATTTAAGACAATCTCTCCTATATTATTCCAAAGAATTTTCTTTTACCTACATTACATTTATTATGATCACAGAAAATTAAATTCAGTGACTAAAAGAATATTTTTTTTTAAGAACTTCAACATTCACAGTGATATGAGCTGTACAATACATTAAACTATTCATTCGTGTTTTAATAACAATTAGTTTGAATCGGTTCGTGTGAGTTTATTTTATGTTTTGACTGGCGGTTTCCTGTGCACCGACAACAAACGGAAGCTGGTGTACGCGATTAAGGAACATACGCGTCGAAATAGCTCAGAAAGACTTCATGTTCAGCGAAATGGTAACTTTGTTGCTTCTTCTCTTATACATCCAAATATTTAATTTATACTTAATTTTTTTTATTTTAATGCACATTGAATATTTTAAAGAATATAATATCAGATCGCCTTTTAAAGCACATCACTAATACAAAAATATTTACATGCCCTTATTCTTACAAACACTAAAACAAATATTGTGTATACATATTAATTTACTTAGTAATACATTTCGCCAATTCACTGGTATAATTCTCTATTGTCGAAGACCGTCTTGATAGTATATAAACATTACTGCGTTTCGGTTTTGAGGACGTTATAACTAATGAAACTACTGGAATAACGAGACTTAAAATCTTACGTTTGAATGCGAGGAACACAATGTAGTGCGTATAAACTTAACCGGCGCCACATTACAAGCGGGAGTATCATTTAAAATCAGGTGAACGTCCAACTTGTCTCTTCCTGTCATCGAAACCAAAAATTACCGAGTCTTTTAATATACTTCTTTTTCTTTGAATAAAACAAGTGTATTATTCCAGTGATGCAATATTTTTAACCACTACTACTAATTCTAAGTATTGCAATTTAAAGTATAATTTTTTTTATCATATCAATACATGTAGAATCGTTAATACAAAGAAAATAATGTATTTTAAATTGTAATTTAATGTACGTGTATTTATAATAACGATGTGTATAAAAATTATGTTCCGTAAATGAAAGAGCAAGTTTGTTAATCCTCAAGTTCATATATTAATTAAACTCTTGGGATGGCACGAAGCCGACCTCGTCAGCGCAATGTGAAACAGATATGGCTAACTTCACAATTCCCTTAGTAATCCAATAGTTGCGCCGTAAACAGTTTCATCTAAAGATGGTTTTATTCCAATACATTTTGTATTTATTTCAGGTAATATTTAGGTATTATAATATTTAAAAAGTTTAAAATGAGGCTATCTTAAATACTATTTAACAAATCACCATAATGCATACAAGGGATAATCTCCACCAATCTGCTTAATTGGTTTTAAATTTACTAGGTAGTCATGATTTTTTTTACTTATTAGTCTAAGATTTTTTTTTTTTTTTCGGTTGATGTCGATGCTTTCGGCCACCATTATGGCCGTGAAAGCTTCATCGGACCCTGCGCT
>DWLS01003553.1:0-15502 GCA_018246255.1 Pachliopta kotzebuea | reverse complement strand
CAGCTATATTGTAACGGAAACTGGTTCCCGAAATACAGGTATTACTCCTAGTTCGGGAACCACGGACCAAATAAAATATACAAAACTGTGTATTTTTTAGAGAAATAAATAAAAATAAAATAAATAAATTTTATAATGCAATGTGAACACTGAACTCGCTGTATCTAGCGTGTCTCGTAAAATGAAGATAGATCTAGTACCGATTGATAGGAACATCCGCACACACTACAATTGCCAAGCAAAACTGGAGAAAATAACCAGGATTATACGGTGGAATAGAAACAGGATCCAGCTGCATCTTCAGTGTTGTTTATGATGCTACAAAAGACATGGATAATGATTATTATCAACTAATGCATATTATACATGACCGTTAAATTCGAATCCACATATATATTTTACAGAATAATCTTTTTGTTGTTCTGATCAGTTATATACCTCAACAGATTATCAGTTTAATGTTTATATCCACTCGATTTTATATATGTCTTAAAGCGTGTAATATGTTGGTGTTATACTAACTGCATATGAATTGAATAATTCATTGGTGCAGATCGGATTCAAACCCGGTACCTTCGAAGTGGAAGGCAGGCGATCGACTATCGCTATCAAGACTAGATGATAGGTTGAATACTTATACCTGGTATACGATAATCAAATAATCATACATCGATAGAGATATACATACAATTGAACTATCAAGGAACCTTCGTCAAACCCAGCTTTTTTATAAAAAATATAAAATCTATGAAAATAGAGAAAAGCAATAAATTCTTAATAATATTTATAAACACTACTGGCGGCGTTGATAATAGTTAAAGGCAAAAAGATCACCAGAACAATATAAACCTGAATTAAAATCAATACAGCCATCAGCTTTGATACAATAGACAGTTACACTCATAGGTCACAGCACCCCTCTATTTTGTTATGTTGACCGACTACACACGATATGAAACCAACGGATACCTTTTGTTTGTTGCCTTTGTAGGGGAGACCATGACCATGTCCAGTTCCGAACAATCGTTCTTTTTCCATACACTATTCCCCAAAAATTCACACAAATAAAAAAAACTCTAAACGCGGAAATAGAAAAGGCGGGTATTATTTACTTCTTGCCAATAATTTCAACTAAATTTCTGTGGAAAAGTATATCATTATTTATAATTAACGACTTTGAATATATTTCAGACGAAGGTTACGCAAAATTTGACAGAAAGGTGATACTTGTCAATCGTTCATTTTGCGTCAAGAGGAAGTATTTTAAAATTCATCAAAGATAATCAATTAAAAAAAAAATTAAGAGCAATGTTTTAAAATATGAGTATGAAACGAGCCGCAGCGGCGTGTTTATTTAAATATGTTCTTCAAATTGAACAGATCCGCGATAAATATTATTTAATGCTGTAAACATGGCTGCTGTATCTCAGAAGTTGTCAAAATATTATCATCAACCTCTTACGAAATATGTTCTAATGATTTTAACCATTTAACTGTAATGATGAAACCATACAGTGATACTCCAAGAGAACTATTAACAGTTGTATTTGAATCAAAAATCTTTAGGGAATATAAACTATCATATCAGCTCATTAGTGACCATAACTTTAATTTTCAAGACGTCCAACAATGAACATAGGCCTCCTTCAAAAGTGAGGGGATTTGGGCCGTCTCCCGTTGGTGAAGAGCCAAAGCCTCTGATGTGGTCAGCAGGGTGAACCACAAGTAGGAAATGGCTTGGGTCCCATGAGTTATTGCGTAGCACCCCTTATACCCGTAATAACTGACCATAAGTCTTCCCAAAAATATTTAGCATTTTATACCGGTAAAAGTAGGAGAAAAATCGGCTATACTTTTCCTAAAATTTTTTTCCTGTTCGCCCTTTACAATACGCATAGGGTAGTTTACGGTGGGGAGATTCTAACCGGTCTCCATCGTTACCATCGGATGAACTCATCATCTTTTACGACTCTATAAAAATAAAACTGAACTCGAATCTCGAAAACTGAATCACTGAAATCTATTGAGGAACAAAAACTGTAGAATCGACGAGTATTTAACGTTTCTCTTTTACCGTACTCTTATTAATGAGTTAAATATTATACATATGAAAGAAGAATAAAGGTATTATCGTATCCATGTGTGTAGTAAACTTCGTGTAGTACAATAAAACATCTTGATCCACTGTAAATGCGATTGTTAGGCGACAACAAGATAAAGTAAGATCGCACGAACTTCACTCACCTCGTGTGAACGGATCATGTTTGTGTGCCGTCACCGCCAGATGTTTCACCACTCCCAAACTGCTGGCATGCTCCAAAGTTAACTATTTAAATGTATATATGTAGATCAACTCTTATATTGCCATAACCACCGCACTCTCTGTGAGGGAAGGATCTCCAGGCGTGTCGTCATCGAGCGTAAGCTGCGACTACTGAATGGAAATCCAGGTGGGACTGAGCAAATCTGCCGTCGCTGGGTGCGCACGCGCAGCTGTGCCCGACTCAGTTTATGCCTCGTCATAGATTATAGAAACGCTTCCCGATACGATATTTCTTTGTCCACTCAATTTAACCTTTTTATATTAATAATAATAAGTTGTTATATGCAAAAAGCTGTAATTCTCAACACATGCAGAATAGTTTGCAAATTTTTACAAACTGACTGAGGTACGGGCTTAGGCCCGTGTACCTCATTACTCAATTATTTCTTCAAAATGCTGAGAACTTTAATAAAATAAAATAAATAATAATAAAAACTCTTTTTTGTACACCGGGTTAAAAGAATAATAAATACACACATTGAATAAAAATGTACAATGGGCGGTCTTTTTGCTAATGCAATCTCTTCCAGACAACTCACAGGAATTAACAAAGAAAGAAACAAATTAAACGAAACAATAGATATTATACAATTTTTAAATTATAACATAAAGAATATGTCCATTTATATAAAGTAATCCAGACAACAACCAAATCTATTTAGTGATACAGCGGCAGAAGGATAAATCAAACTGTAAAGCCGGTCGTGTCCCACTAAACCAATGGTGTGAACCAAAATCGATAGAATGGCCCGAAACGGGCCCAAGATAAAAAGGTAAGAGACACGATGTTAAAAATTTTATTACGGAGGTGTTTGAGTACCGATGTAAACACGCAGTAGGAATTTTGACACATTTTCCTATTCATGTATTCGTGAATCGTATTACAACCTGAATACCATTGTGGAAAAAATACTTACCGTACCTTTTATACATCCTCTTTAACATATTTTCCGTGAAAATGTTACAAAACTTGAATATTTAGGTATGTTTATTTCCAATTTATGATTCATGTGAATTTACGGTTCATAAATTTACCCAAAACACGTGCAGCAATTCACAATGAACTTATATCATCATCAGCAGATATTTTCTACGGACTAGGCACGGTTTTGGCCTCATCCAATAATAGAGAACTTTGGCTGTCTTTCACCAAGCTAGCCCAATGCGAGTTGATGGAAAACCAGAGCCTCGATTCTTGATTACAACGTTCACCACGAGCAGGTAAAATTGAGATTGTGTCCCTTAAAGTGTTATGTGGAACCCATTACAGCAAAGCAAATGATATTACGATATAAAGCAAGAATAGGAGAAGTGCTGCTAGTAATAGGTGAAACGTTTCTCTTTGAGTTAGAGTACTAACACAACATCAGATTTCAATCATCATTCCAAACATTAAGACAGGATAGATGTTAATGCGCTGATACCTGACTAAGTGCTTCCTTTTCTTTTTTTTAATGGGACATTTTCTAAAGATAACCTCCTTCTTCTGAAGAGAAGTCAGAGTAATGTGGGAACTATACCCACTAGAACCCACTCGGTGGTCACCCTCCGTACATTGCGGAAGACCCCTGGATCTACGGAGCTGACTGGTGCAAGCCTAGGTGGGTCCTATGCTAGTGTCTGAGAGGTCTGCCTGTGCGAGCTGCTCTTTGACGAGTCTAGTCTATTATTAGGCGCGCGCGACGCCGGCCGAGTATCAGTTCTAGTTTTTATTGTACGCCGCGGCTTCTGAGTATTTCGGGAACCCTCGGCCTAGCCTGAGTACTCGGCCATTGCCGCAAGCTCTTACCAACTGCACTAACTTCAACATGAACCTGGAATTTATAAAGTATTCCCCTTAGGAGCGAGTGGTTACAATATTCAACGTAATCCAATCTACGCGCTTTGGCTTAGCTTTTAGATGAAGCTTACGTTCAGCATTGAAAAAATTACAATGATATCTATATATCCTCACATAAAGCTACTTTGTCTTTATACATGTTCGCTGTGAAGGTCGAATTTCTACTAATGACAAGGCAGAGGTATAAATAAATTAGTACTACGCGATTTGGAGCTACAATTATATGTGTTAATTACCACAAAGTATTTTCCTATCACAGTCTCCCACATCTCCTTCGATGGATCTTAATTCCATGTTTACGCAGCGTAACTCTATAATATATTTGATAACAGATACATTTTTACCACTTTCATATTAAGGATATATAACAAGAATAAATTCTGTATACAAAATTAACGCAACACTGTAGAAGCACCCCTCCCTTGGTTATGGACTGTATTACGAGCATCTTTATGGGTGCAACTTGATTTCACAACACGGAAGTTCCCGTCTTTATTCTTCCGCCCTTCAAAATTCAACGCATTTCATTCCTCGACCCAGAAATATGCTCACAATATCTCGTATCAAAATTTCCTGTCAGTTTTTTGGAAATATAAACAGATTGGTTGTAGTTTTATTTATATATTAATCGATGTTCTGATGTATGTGTAATTGCGCCGACCGATTTCCAAAGGTTTATTAGTTATTAGGTAAATATCCGGGTATTAACTTTTAATTAAACTTTTTTGTAAATGCGAAGAATTATTATTAGTTTTATCATTTGCCAAAGTACTTTAGATTTAATCACATCCCGGAGTCAGCCGGCTAACCTAGTAATAGTTTTGCTATCCTCCCCCTCTGCCCTCCAGGCCGGCAGTGGCCCGCTATTTACACTGCGCCGCGAGGAGAAAGGGGTCGTCCGTCTATAACAGAAACTTGTGCAAACACATAAAATATATGGAGCTGATATTGTCTTTGGAGAAATTGTATTTGCGAGCGCGGCGCAGCGTCGCCATCTGTCTCTCGGGCTCGTCCGCGGGAATTGGGAAATAGGTTTTTTATCATTTAATACAATCGAAGGCTGTTGTGAAACCGCCGGGGTGTATTTGTTAACGTTTATCCTTAAACATACAAGAAATTTGCGCGATCCCTGATATCCATCGAAGCCGTCAGTCAGACCGGCAAGCTGAGCAGGACGTTCACCCATTAATAAATGATACGCCAGTTCGCAACTATCAGGTATTTGTGACATATGATTCTTATGACACAGACCGCTTATAATAAAATATATAGCACACTGATATAATCTCTTAATTATTATTCTTCTTAAACCACCTCTCCAATACTAAAGGTTGGCGCTGTCAGGTCAGAGAAATTGTTTCTATCTTGAATCACACGAAACAGTTGCTCTACATTGATGATAGCAGTCCACTTCCTAATATAAACAATCAATAGTAAGTAATTACTAAACCTACACGAAATTGAGAAAAATAGTTCTTAACAATGAGATGTACAAAAAAAATTACACTTGTCACACTTCTCTGGACAAGGATATTAATAAATGATGTGAGTGTTCATAATTTTAACAATATAAATACATCATAATGAAATTACAAACGACTGAAGTAAACAAATAGATGGTTAGTTTATTAAAAGTGACTATAACATAGTAAAAAATTATATCAACATAAACAAGCAATAAGCTAAAACATTGACTTTATATTTTATGTTCAGTAAGGCTCATCCAATCCTCCCTCAACCCTCGCCGTACATTTGGTACCGGCCTCACGAAAGCACTCGCTCGTAACTTGTCGGGTTGTAATCATGGCCAAGCGGAAATGACGTCATCCACTTAAGGTAAATGTCCGCAATACCCCAATCAGGAGGAATAAATTATTAAAGGCCACAAGATATTATATATTTAAGAAAATTTCACTAAACTATCGTCCATTATCAACCGAGAGACGTCCACTGCTGGACAATAGGTATAAAACATAATCTAGTATTTCCAGCGAGCGTCCGCTTCGAAACACTTGTATTTATTCACACTAATGTCTACATTCTGTCTGAATTTTAGATTCAGCGAAACAATTTTCATTTTATGTCAGAATTATTACTCAGTATGTTCAGCGGTCGTCGTCCGTCGGTTGAAATGATGATAATTACGCAGTTAAAAACTAGAGTTCTCATTTTTGATTCCGTCCTTATTTCATCATTTTACGAATGACTATAAATAAATTGTTCTGATCATTACTAGTGACCACAAATAGTACTGTTATCAGGTAAAAGTGTGCGAGATTTAATTTCCACGAAGTCGGTGAAATTTGTTATAAAAATTTTCATTGTCTGAATAAATACGAGTAAAATTGATATAAGAAAAAAATCTCAAAAATAACATCAAATCGGCCGGGCTTCAGGGGTATCTTCAAGTTACTAACCAGGCCACAATGGTACGTTAAAAAAGTCCCTCCTGGTACAATTTTGTCTGAGATCCGGCGAATTGCCATTACTCTCACAGACATTTGTGTTATTTCAGGCTGCGATCGTTGCGATCTGCGGGCGGCGAGACTAATTTGCTTGCATCAATAACCCGGACAGAGATTGCTCAGCACTGCTGTCACTACACTCACCCAGCTAATCGGGATTTATTGAAGACATTCCCCACCGGTGAATTGTACATTCATCTACAGTAAACATTAGACTGCTTTAAGGCAACACTTCATAAACGTCTCATCGGCTGAGTAAATTCATTAGTGCTTAGCGGCAGAAATTGACATTTATTCGTACCTAATAAATCTACTAACAGCTATGGAAACAAGAAATCCGACTATTATATAAGTAAAGACAAAACTTCCTTCTTTAAATAGTATATCAATGTAAGTATCTACAGTAAGGCAGTATATTTCTTCAATATATTATTTGAATCCCAAAAGAGACTCACAAAGCACTACTAAACAGGCTAGTCACCCTACACGGGGATATTATTCAACCCTGTAATGTTTTACCCGGTTAGCTGCTGTTTGGGATTCATTCGGAAGCAATACATTTATCTGTTTAAACGTTATTAATTCATATCGTTCTTCATCAACAATGTAAATATGGATTGGCTACAATAAATATTTTCAAATATAATTTTTTACGATATCAACTATTGGAACCAACATAGTCCAATGCTATATTGGCGATCTTCAGCCTTACATATTAAAGGGCGCATTATTTCCAAGTAGTAGTAGCAGTAGAAAATGTCTGAGTCCTCTAATCTATTGATAAAAACTATTAAGTAGTTGGAAATTATGAAAGGATTGACTTTCCAGTCGCAGGTCTCTATTATTCATTAAATAACTTGTCTCTTGCAATTTTTTTCCAGAACTTAGTGGATTCCCGGGCGGTATGTCTTTTGATACATCCACGCGATCTATTAATTTCTCGGTCATAATTTATGATATGACTGCAATCAGTGCTTTCATTTTGCTGATACAAAGTTGCACTTCTTCCCTCCCATTTTGAATGTATCTTCAAATTAGGCAAAGGAAAATTGTTTTATTTATCTTTTTAAGAAACTAATAATGTTATAAATTAATTCATAGACATATATGTTAATACAAACTAGCAAGAATTTATTTATTTTTTTGGCAACATCTAGTGATTATTATTGTAAATTCAGGCTACCATTAGGCTTGAAAAAAATGTTTATTACAATACTGTGAAACTCTGATAGATGTCGCTGTTTTATATTACTTAAAATAGGAAACACTGTTAACCTGTTAACCGGACAAGACGTATAAATACGTCAGGCGCAAACAATATCATTTACGGGTAGGACATATGAATACGTTCCCAAAAATTAATGTGCGCCCTGGAACGGAAGGGACGTATATTTCCGATCAACTACGATATTACGTCATCCATTCGTGTCTCGACATGAATTGATTGATTGTGAATCACTCACAGACTCAACAGAGCAAATCTAAATCCCGGAAATGTCGAGTGTGTTACAAAAAGGTGCTAGAAAAGAATCTACTTACTGGTGTCCGAATTGTAATGTAGCATTATGTATTAATAATTGTTTTAAAATATATTACACAGAAAACGAGTTTTGAATTTTTATATGTACCTATTGTGTAATTCTATTTTGTTTACTTGCTTTTAATTGTTTTGTGATTCCTTTTGTACTTCAAAATTATTAACAAAGGATATACATTTTATAGTTTATTATTCATTTTATGAATATATTAAAATATAGAAATATGAAATGACGGTCTCCGGGCGTGACGTATTGACATGTCCTAGCGAAACAATACGCGCCCGGTACATGTAGCTTAATTTGAACGAGAACTCCCCGGTTAACAGGTTAACTAAAAAAATCGTAAAAATGTAGTAGTAATTCATTTAAAATACTTAAAAGGAACTTTATACTAAAAGTAGTCAACATTGACATGTTAAAATAATTGTTTTTATGCGCTTGATGTGACCATATAGACTTTAACTTTATTAAATCTCTGTATTACTTAAAAACAGTTCTAATCGTAACACATTTTATTTCTTTACTCTAAATATTTTAACAAAGAGGATTTATAATGTAATCTTAATTTTGGGTAATTTTGAGTTTAGTAGTGCTATATTATTAAGTATAATTTAATTATAATTTATATTAATACGTGTAAATGATATATTTTGTAACGATTTATTTTATATTACGTTATTTTATTTAATAATGTGGTTCAAAGCTAATGCTAAATATTTAGTACACTATTTTCAAAAATGGAACGTTATTTTAATTAACAGCAACACCGGTCAACTATCAACAAGGATTCGTTTCCATACTTGTCATTTCTTTCAAGTATTCATCACTTTAGGCATAACACGTTTCGTGTCATTAAGACTTAAAAGTAAGTGTTTTTATAACAAAATTATTAGTTAAATGTGGTTTTTAATAAGTTACTAGTGTTTTGGACGAATATTATTTAGATAATATATTAGAATAAAGTATGATTTCAGTGGATTAATATTTTGCGCGGCTAACAAGTTGTTTTCTAATTCTATATAACACGCGTTTTCTTTGATTATAAAATTGGTTAACATAAATGAATAATATTTAGTTTGTATAATATTTGATATCATGTGTATTTATAAGTGCATGTACTGAACAACCTCAAAGTTATAACTTAGACGTACCATCGCACTAAGTTATTCAAACCATAATAATGTTGTTTTTATTTATTGATATAACGTCTTATATTTATAAAGAATGTTAGTGAACGCGTGGTCACTTATAGTGTTTAGTGTTGGATTTGACAAAAACGGTATGTTAAGCTTTTACCACGTGTATTACCATGAGAAATGGTTTAATACATAAATTGTGGAACACATGATCTGATTTGAACGTCCGCAATGAAACTACCGTTAATTACCACTAGTTATTAGTAAAAAGATAAAGCTTATACTTTGATGGAATCGGTGTGGTGTAATGTAAACATTTTTTTTTTTATTAATGTAAAATTGTTATAAACTTTCAGAATGCGTTACGTGGCCGCGTATCTGTTAGCCGTGCTGGGTGGCAAGGCCTCCCCGGCCGCTGCCGACGTCGAGAAGATCCTCAGCTCGGTGGGCATTGAAGCGGACTCTGAAAAACTTAAGAAGGTCATTGCAGAGCTTAAAGGCAAGAGCGTCGATGAGCTGATTGTCCAGGGTGAGATATAGTACTGCTACTTTTACACACTATATAGTTAGAGATGTATAATATATAGGACTACATTTGAGAAGATAGGAAATAGAAATATGTTTTAAATTTGCTTTTTGATAGATTATAAATACAGTACATCTAATAAACTTATCAGCGTAAGTATAAGCGATCTCATCCAGGCAACTCAATTATTGAGATGAAAGGATTAATATAAATTCTTCTGAAACTAATCATTTAAATATTTACCAATTTATTGTTTCTATAGTGCTTAATTTTGTATGCAATTTTGTGATTCTTGAATTGCTAGAAAAGTTTAAAACCATTACACTAAATATTTTATAAGAACACAAACATGATGATATCAAACCAAACACCATCTTTCGTCTGAAGGACCGTGCTGTTAACATTTCTACTGATGACATCTGTGTAATCAGAATATTGTATGTTTGTGACATTGTGTGTAATATGTGTGCTCGTGGGCAGGTCGCGAGAAGCTGTCGTCAATGCCAGTGGGAGGTGCTGCGCCTGTCGCTGCCGGCGTTGCCGCAGCAGCTGCACCCGCTGCTGAAGAGAAGAAAGGTATTCTAGACTTTGTAACTATGATCTCATAGGTGTGGATTTAATTCCAGCCCTTTGTGTAGAACAACTACAAATATCAATTTTTAAAACATTAAGTATTTGCTCGGAATGAAAAATGATAATCTTCAGAGCTATTAACCCTTTCGGTATGAGCGCCGGATATATCCGGCATCCGTTTGATGACCTCTGTGGCAGTGTTGCATATATCTAGCATCCGTCTGATACCTGATGATCATATCTTAATTAAAAATATGTAAATAGACTACTATTTACATATATTTAATTACAATAACAACTATGTTATATTTATAATTTTGTATATAGTTACTTCAGTGTTTAATTTTGTTTATATTCTTGTATCGAATTTTGTATAGATTTAAATTATAATTAATATAATTGTGTAGAAATAATTTTTAATATTCAAGCGACATTTGTTGGAAAAAATATTGTTTAGTTAAGCACAGTTGTAATTGAATGGTTAGGAAAATGTTTATTAGGAAGGTAGACTTAGAGTGTTTTATATGATACCTTTCGGTGGAATCAAGACAATTTGTTATAAGCATATTTTCAGGTCGGCCACTCGTACAGCGAGGGTATCATGGCAGACAGCACCCATACCTAAAGGGTTAATAATCATCAGCCTATAGTCCACTGTTGGACATGAGCCTCCCTCTATTGTAAGAGAATTAGGGCTATCTACCACGCTGGTCCAATGCGGGTCGGTGGGCTAATACTATTGCATCCATAGTGATCCTCATTTATATACACTGAATGGGCTGCCAATGCATTGTGTTGAACTCTAATATATGATGATTATCAACTACACCATCTTTCGACTGATATACATTGATGATAAAATAAAATCCTGACGCAAACTTAACATCTGCCGATGTAACCCATTTTAACAAAACTTTTCACACATCTATTTGTCTTTGCAGAAGAGAAAGAAGCCAAGAAGGAGGAGTCTGAGTCGGACGATGAGGACATGGGCTTCGGTCTCTTTGATTAAACTATTTTTGATGGTGAGTTATTTTTGGTATTATTACAGCAAACACTATTGAAGATGAAACATATATATAGATGATAATCAGAGTGTGAATGCTGCTTTGCGGTGTTGTCTGCCCATATTTTTCTTTTTCATCACTGTTCCTTTTGATTGAGTTGGGCCAAGTATTGACTATTGTTCTTTATTTTCTATTTTCCAATTTTATTTTATTTCCATTCTTGATATTTCCTTCTTTCACACTTATACTCTCTTATAGTAAGGTAAGGCCTTCCGTCTCATTTTACTGTTTTTCTTTTATATCCTTTATGTCTTACTTGCTCATGTATGTATGTAATGTACTTTGACTTATATAAAAAGATATCAATTTACCAAGATAGGAAATTGCTATATATATATATAATTTTTACTCCTTGAAGACCATTAACGGTTGCTCACTTGCATTGTGCGAGGAACCCTTAAAACCTATTAAAACATGTTTTCACTCAGAATGTTACTTATGTAATGTACACTAGATAATAAGTTATACCGTTTGGTCTTGAGACTTACATATAGATTTGATATATACTGAATTTTTTTAAGTGATTGATAAATATTGTCTTTTTGTCCACAGCTGCGCGTGCGCGGTTTTTTATTCCAATGTTGGTGTAAGAGTAACTTGACTGCGAGTTGGTTTCTGTGAAATACATTCGCAACAAAATAATAGATTTTTATTTGCCTTAACCCATTCACTTATAATTCTTGTGTAAACATATAGAACCATATTTATTTATTTTATATATGACAAAAAAGATACAAACATTTGATAACTTTAAACTATTATAGACATTCAGAGATTTAGCTTATAACTAGTTTTTATATAGCACACAGAAGTCCATTATTTGATTCTGGGGCCATTTACTCTAGAATTTTGTTTTTTTTTTCACTGTTTACAACCACATGGTACATGTCTTAAAGGACATGATATTAGTTGATGTTATATACTAACTGTATATAAATTGAACAATTCGTTGATGCGAATTTGTTACCCTCGGAATGGAAGGTTAGTGTTCAGACCACTAGACCAGTGTTTCCCAAAGTGGTCTATATCGACCCCCAAGGGGTCTATGACAGCCTGCAAGGAGTCTACGTCAGCGAAAAAAAATTTGGGGGCCTGCTATAGTGGATCTCAACACATCCTTCTCACTAAAAGTATTGACTTATTGCTTATGTTATTTTATTTATAGTTTATTTAACGTTACGTATATTTTACATAACAGATATAAAATTTTTTTAAATAATTTTAATTTAAATCCAATTAATAAATGTATAAATTAACAAGTGTTATTTACTTTAAGTTTTTAACACTTAACTTCACTACAGTTAGATATTTACAGGAGATCAATATCAGGTAAGTAGGGGGTCTACATAACAAGGGGTCTACGACACAAAAAACTTTGGGGAACTCTGCACTAGACTAACACGACTCTAGAATTTTGTTAGTAATTAAGCTATGAACCTGGGGTAACTACACTTATACTAGTAGGTCTTTTGCGGTAGATTATCTAGGTAAGTACCGCCGCAGCTTTTATATCTACCCACAAATAATTATGTGGAAACTACTGTTCCCGTTTGTACGATGCTGTATGCTAGTGAAATTACTGGGGTAACGAGACAAGGCGACGAGCGCAATGTGGTGCTGTGTATACCATAACAAGCACCAAGTTATGGGCAAGTGTATCACTTACCATCAGTTTAACGCTTGTCGATGAAAATATATAAATCCATCGCTATATCTGTTTTCTCGGTACATAAAAGCCAATGTTCTTTGTGAATACTTAACACTATCTGTTCGTTATAATCATGTGGACTTGGTTTGATGCAGATGAAAAGAAATATAATTAAGTTTAAGCAGAATTTTATAAGTTTAGCCCTTAAATGCATGATGATTTATATATACATCAGTGTTTTTTTGCCTTACATAATTTCTGAATGAAAACTTAAACACGGTACTTTTTACTTTTATTAGGTGCTTAAAATATCTGTTTCGCTTTTTGAACGCGAACTTTCATGATGTGGCAGTTCACTTTTTTAATTTTAACCCTTAAATGCCAAAAGTCTACAAACTAATTTTTGTTATTTTAAAAAGTGACAGCTGTGACAAGTGTTACAGAACGTATTTTTATATCATAGCTAATATAATGAAAAAAAAAACGTGTAAAAGGGTCTTTAGAAAATAAAATTGGCGGGTAATTTGACATAAGCATTGTTTGAAGTTGTAAAGAGTTGGTTGTATGATAATTTGTGACTTGAATTAAGATTCGGTGAGAATTAATTGCCAAAAAGAGTTAAAAAAATAACAAATATATTAGACGTAAGGTAAGAAATTAATAATATAACGTTTTTTTTAAGCAATTTATCGTGAGTTTGTTTGTATTTGGATTTTCATCACCTACCTACATGCAAAGTGTAGCCAAATGGCTACATGTTTTTTACAAGAATATAGTTTTTATTGAAACCAAGATTTTTGTAATTATTTTTCCCTTTATCTGTGACTCAAAACCTGTACTGAAATATTTATTTCATAATTAATTAAAAAATCATACATTTAAAGGTTTAGAAAACAAAGCTCTTACTTTGGCAGTTACGTATAATTGTAAATACAATAACTATATATATACATAGAACAATTGTCATCTCATCATCGAGTATTATTCAGATCTTGACCAGCGATTTGATTTGATGAAAGTCTTGTAATGAGTCTGCCATCGCTGTGTCCTGGTGCTGGGTTGCCATTACACTTGTGATGGGACTCGATTGATTTTTTTTTCACTCGATTCACTCGGAATATAAAACTCGAATGACCAAAATTTTAAAACCAATAAAACAATATTAATTTTACATAGAAAATGTGTATTCATTATCGCATTAACGTAAAAGCTACTCAAAAAAATCTAAACAAATTTTAAAAAACAGAATTTTCCTTCAAACTAAACCTGTCATACATAATCAAGTAATTTCTTCTATCAACTATCAGTCGAATTGAAATATTATTATTTACTACTAAGCTCTAATCCAATTTAATTTATTCTAACAAGCAAATTTCATGAGATCCAAATATGAACACTTATTATGTTCTTACACGATTTATGTAACAATTAATATACTTTAAAATAAACTTAACAGAAGAACAGAAATAATCTATTTTTAATGACATAATAATTTGATAATTTTTTTTCACTTCTCGGTTTCTTCTTTGATTACATATCAGCGGAGCTTTAGAAAAAACTCGTTTTGATGGAACAGAAATCGCTGGTATGTATAAATATTTCATAGCTAATTTATATATCACGGGCATATTCAGTTTTCTTTTCTCCAAGTTAGCAATAGGATCATCTTTTCTATCTAAGTATTCTTCGTCATTGTATTGTTTCACCATGATAATAGCCGAGGCTAATGATGTTTGATTTGTAATACGTTCCGAAAGTTTTGCATCAAGATGTTCCCATAAGTCATTCACATTTCAATGAGTACCTACAGCGGGTAAACTTGTCACAACTTGAATATCTCACTCGGCTCGATATAAACTATTCGAGTGGTACGAGTAAAATTAAAACTACTCGAGTCACTCGAATGAAAAGCAACTCGAATCCCATCACCACATTACACCACTACATTTTTTATAATGTTATCAAACTGTTTAACACTAGATTTACCAGCTGTTTAACATTACCTATTTCAACCAAAAACTAATATATTTGATATGAGCATATATAAAATTATTTCTTTAGTTAAAGCTACAAAAGTGATGATATCATTATAAAAATTGAATATTTCATATAGAAATAATTTGAAATTGAACTTGCAGGACCAGACAATTTGACTGGTCTGGTAAATCTAGTGTTCAATATTCTATTATATTAGTATAGGTCGGGTGAATGAATGGATCTGATATAAAACCATAACATATATTAAAAAAAAAACTATTTACATACAACTGTGTAGGACGACTAAATGAACCTGTGGCAAGACAATGCACCAGCATCCGGCGGTCAGTCTATATCCAGCTTCTTGAAGGAGCCCTCCACGCTGCCGAATATGTCGCTTATGGTCTTC
>DWLS01003552.1:0-15502 GCA_018246255.1 Pachliopta kotzebuea | reverse complement strand
CAAGTTCAAAATGTATTGCGACCACAAAGCGAACACCAACATCCTACAACTTACACTATTTTATAAACATATATAATTATTTTTTTACTTCATAGGTACTTTTATAAATAATGTATATGTTTTGATATTGTAAGATAGAATGATGTAAGTAAATAGATACTATCTGTGTATGTGTTGATCGTGGACCCCCATTTTCATTTCATGGACTCCCAAATTTTTTTTCGCTGTCGTAGACTTTTTGCAGGTTGGCGTCGACCCCTAGTCGATGTAGATCACTTTGGGAATCACTGCTCTAGTCCTATTCTTGATAGCTCGAGACTTTAGAACTAGCGTCTTCAAGAAAAGAGTGAATAGGCACTTATTAGGTCAATGCGCTTTACCGTCATAGACCATATCACCATTTAACACCAGGTGGGATCGGGGTCAAGCATTGACCCTTAACCAATTATAAAAAAAAAAAACTAGCGGTAGTATCTATTTAGACGGTTTCCAGCAATAGAGACCTACCACCAGCAAGCTTTGTCATCACTTTCGGCGCAGAAGTCATGATAGCTATTGGTTTGTACGTCGGCCATCCATTCGAAGGTCTTCAAATCCGGGGTAGTAATGACTTTATGTGTAGTTTGTATAACAAATAATATCACGTGCTTTAAGCTAAGTAAGTAATAAAAAGAAAACCTCGTGGCGCTTAACATAAAAAGAAACATTCATTACTGCATGCACGTATCAGCTGCCGAACTGCAAGCCGCCAGAGGTCGATACGATCGCACACCACCCACCGTGTTATTACGTACATAATCTACACATCGCGAGAGCAACGCCCGTTGTAATTAGTTAGTTAATAGAGTCAGGGCGCCGTGTTTAAAGTTGCAAGCCGTTATGCCATATGCAGCCAGACGGTCTGCACGACGGCAGGTCTCGAGGGTGGAACCTCAGGCGTGATGGAGAGACCTAATCATGGAGTGATTGATATGTTACTTGCTTAACAAACACTCTTACAGCACATGACGGCCGTTGTATAGCGACATCCGATTCTGCACAAACTAACGCCAAGAAAGTGAAGATATTAGTACGATAAATAAATATTACAGACGGAGTTAGCTTGAACCATCGGGTGGAAGGTTTTTTAAAAACTACATGCTATGATGTTAAGTTAACTGATTTTATTTAGTAATACAAGCTTCTTATATACTAAGGTTACACAATGACTCCTTATGGCTAGTTTATAAACTATATGTGATTAATGGATCTGTTATATATATAACGGATTCCTATTTCAGTTTATCAGTAATTGTTTCAATTGTTCATTATCGGCCTTTCTCTTATGACAATATAACTACGGTTAAGAAATCTCATAGTAAAAGATACACTAAAGGCAATTTTAATTTAACTAATCATTCGCTCGTTTAAGTATAAAAATAACCGAGCGGCAAAATTTTTACTTTCACACCGCGAGATAAGTCGTAAAGAACGTCACCGGCATATTAAATGGTATAAATTCGACAAGGAGAACCGAAACCATTAATAAAACGGTTGAAACTTTGTAAAAAATGGATGTTATGTCGCTAGAATAAACATCGACACCCATTGCGGCCGGGCGACGGAGGCGAGGGCTTTTTTCCCAATACCTTACATCATTAGTCACTTGCTTCAAACCAACTCCCTTCCCCTCCAACGCAAAGGGAATCGTGAATAACAACGGCGCCCGATTCATAGGCGGAAGCGATTCTTGCAAACGGTACATTTTATAACCATAACGATAAATAACAACCCTGGTGGTGAGTGAGTTAAGACGGCACACACATCACCACATTGCGCTCATAAAGTAAGTTGTTTTAGTTTCGTTACCCTAATAAAATTATTAAGGGTTCCCTCAGAACAGCTCACGGGAACCAAGCCAACTTCACAGGACAGTCAACTTTAAGACAGCTAAGGAGTGGAACAACTTGCCAGCGTCAGTGTTCCCGTACAATTACTATGTGGGCGTCTTCAAAAAAAAGAGTGAATAGGCATTTGCTAGGGTAATGCGCTTTACCATCATAGACCACATCTTCACTTAACACCAGGTGGGATCGTGGTCAAGCATTAACCTATACATACGTAAAAAAAAAAACCTGCTAGTGGTACTGTACCTGCTGATCAACAAACAAGACTCCGGCTCTCCAGCAATCCGCATTGGACCAGCGTGATGAGAGATAGCCCAAATCCTCCCATTATTAGGGGAAGCCTATATCCAACAGTGAACGTCTAATAGCTGATGATGATATGGCGGTAGAAATAGAAACCACTAGTCAAGAATAATAGTAATAAATTATTTTAACAGAACTTCTATATTTGACTTTATATTATAAACTGTATACTACGTAATATATTTATTTTATTTAAAAACTTTATTGATACACCTAAAATTAGGGTCCAATAGGCAACTTGCCTATGGACATTCTTTACCAGCCAACTTAGGAGATGAGAGATGCTGTGGTGCAGTGTGAAAGTTAGATTTAAAACATAAAAAAAGTATTGTATATATACTTACGTATATATATACAATACATTACTATATATAAATATAAATGAAGAGAAATATCAGCCGATGAACGCCCACAGCAGGACATAGGCCTCCCTCAAAGATCTCCACTCCAATCCACACCAAAAATAGTTATTTTATTAACAATTAACAAGCATAATAAACAGACGCATTGGAAGTATATTCTTCGATCAATGAAGTTACCAGAAAATACTTAATGATCTATTTTAGACAGATTTTAAAATATGTTTTCTTTTAAATATATTATGGGAATGAATTCTTTTCTGTGTCATTTATATATATATCTATACCATAGATTCAATGATTTATAGAATAATATTATTGCTGTTGCATCCAGCAGGTTCCTGCGACCTTCACCAGATCATCGGTCGACCTTAGAGGCCTTTCAGCACTAAGTTGACCGGTACGCGGCCGCTATTCTTGGACCTTACTATCCCATTGGTCGTCAGTTCTTCGAGTCCCCCTTATGAATTCTTTTATATTACAGCTCGAAATACTAAAAAAAATCGATAAAAATAAATAAATACAGAAATACTAATAATATAAAGTAAAAAATATAACAAATTTTCTATTTCAATAATAATTGGTAATTTCTTAAAGATGACCTATGATTTGTACCAGTGGCTAATGTAGTTATATTCACACGTAACATATGGGAACTCGCTCAACTCTCGAAAGAGAAGGGCCGTGAAATAAGAGGTGAGGGCAACAGCATCCGATAAGTGGAGGATTTAGCGGCCATTATGCTCTTTTAGGGAATCTCCCCGGCGTTTACAATGATTAACGAGCCCCTCCGCGGCGTCCTCTAAACTCGGCCTCTCCTCAGTACAGGTACATACTACTTAAAACTTTAAAGGGACCCGATTTTGTCACCGTCAAAACGAGTTGTCCCAAGTGGTATAAGACATTCATACGACTGTATTTGTTTTATTTATTTATTTAAGCAGAGAAATAAACTGTACATTAATGACACGTGAACAAATAAGTGCATAGGCGCTACTTATGCTATTATGAAATTTCTACAAAGAGGTTTGTGAGTAGAAAACTTCATAATGGAAATTTTAAAGCCAGCACTCAGTAAATCTAAATGAAGGACTATATACTAATTTTAAAATTGAATTGGTTACTAGTAAAAAGTTTTTTTTTTTTCTGATGAAGTTGATGCTTTCGGCCACTATTATGGCTACGAAAGTTTCATCGGACCCTGAGCTCGCGGATCCGGACTCCGCGAGCTGAAAAAAATATATATATGGTAATATAAGGGAGAGGAGAGAGACGAGAGAATAGGATTTGGTGAAGGAGGAAGAGGTGGGAAGAGAAAGGGGGAGATGATACAATAGATACTTATATATATAAACTGCATGTTAACCTAATTCCGTACTCGGAGTACGAAAAACGAATCGCGGCGGGTAAAAAGTAATGCAAGACGTAATAAATCCAGACTGAAGTTTACATGTTATGATTAAGACCGTATAAAACCCATAAATATTCTTCTTCTTCATCATCATCAGCCAATAGACGTCCACTGCTGGACATAGACTCCAGCTCTATTTAAAGTATTTACAACTAGTATTATTATTCATGACTGGTGGCTTCTACTTCTATCATCATCAGCTGATAGACGTGCACTGCTGGACATAAGCCTCCCCCAATAATGGAAAGATTTGGGCGATCTCCCACCACGTTGGCCCAATGCAGGTTAGTGGGAAGCCAGTCTCGTTTGTTAATTAGCAGGGTGCCACACGAGCAGGTGAAGTAGGCTTGGGTTCCAAAAGTTACTGTGTGGGACCTCTTAACAAGATATCAAAACCATTCTACCAATATCTAATGATAGCTTTTAAAACAGTTCATCGAGTTTTCTTATGTTTTAAAATATGCTTTATCCACATTCTGACTTCCTGTCCCTTATTTGCGGCTAAGGGAGTAGGTGCCGAAATGGAACTCAACAAAAGGATTAGTGTGGATAGCATCGCCTCTGATGAGTGACGACAAAAATCACTCCATTTTTATAAAGTACGCTAAGAATATCATAGAAAAAGTAATAGAAACTAATAAAACCATAAAAGATTAGTACGAAATGAAAAATGAAAAAAGGTTTAAGGTGTAAGAAAATGTAAAAGAAATAAAGAAATGTGTGAAATCAAAATTGGAAAACTTAGTATGTAAGGAAAAATGCATATACAGCATAAAAAGAAAAATAGAACAAATGACGTTGATGTAAAAATATAATGTAAAAACTATGACAAAAATTGTAAAGATAAAGATGAGGCGATTTCTGGGATGGGAGGCGATGCGTGGATGAGAACAAGAAATGGTAGAAAGATAATATGGAGTGAAAGGTTAGAATATGAAAACATAGGAAATAAACAGAAAAAGGAAAATTAATAAATAAAGAAATCCAAATCCCTTACGAAGGGAACGACGTAAAAGAAAAATATGCTTTATCAAAATAACATGTAAAAAGAGGAAGTGCCTTAACAACAGCACCTAACGACCTATCAATCGATACGTTTAAAATTTAACACACCTCTCTTTTTAGAAGATAAAATGTCAAGGTTAATGTACATTTTTTCCCACCTTTCCAATTAATTCATTAATTATATCACATATACTAGAATGTTACTCTTTATAAACAGCTGGGATAAAAAGATAGTTAAGACGATTTATCCATCATGTGAAGCTTGGTGAATGTCAAATTCTCAAAAGCTTTTGTTCTCCTAAAATGCTTAGGACCTCCTCAGAAACTAAGATACGATTTATTCACTTCAGTAATTAAACCAATGGCAGCGACTCAAAATTATAGTTAACTAACAAATAATAACACGCGTGTTCATTCAAGACACGTTTTAATGTCTAATTAAAACTAATTACATCAGTCACATTATAACGTGTACATACGTAACATATATAACTAGCAAATCGTCCAACGAGCCAATTAATACGTACCAAGTTATCTCACTGTATGAGTTGAAATATGTTGTCTTTAAAGATATTTTAGTACGTATCGAAACTTAATTAGCAATTACTTACGAAACGGCTGCTGATGACGTAAATGAGCGATAATGCGTAACTTACCTGAAAAGGAAAAAAATCATTATTAACCATATACGCTAATAACAAAAATAGTTACATATTAATTTTTGTTTTTAAAAAACTTTATTGCATCACCTAAAACTAGGGTACAAAAGGCGGACTTAATGCCTACAGGCATTCTCTGTCTAGGAAGTGGGAGATGCTATGGTAGATGAAGTTTGAAAGAAATATATTTTTCTAGAATAATAATAATAGTATTTATTATACTTACATATACTTAGCTATACATAAAATTATATTAAATATTTATATACAAATACGAAACTACATAAATAAATACATAAATCAGTAAAAACAGATAAGATAACCTAATCTCGTGATTCCAAATAGTTCCCTTTTCACTAGTCTCCTAAAAATTTCCTTGTTTGGAGCTCTTCTAATATTATCAGTCAAGAAGTTCCAGAGTCGTGCTGCCTGAACTGTAAAAGAATTACTGACAAAGCCTGTGAAATGTTGAGGAATATTAATTATTAAATTAGTAGAGGAACCAAGTTCCCTGTCATGGGTTGAAGAAAGAAACTGAAAATTTTCTTTTAAGTACAAAGGAGTTGAAGAATCATTTAAAATTGAGAAGAGAACAAGTAAAAATTCAAGAATTGCGCCTTTTATTAACAGTAAGCCATTTAAGGTGTATTTCTATTTAAGGTATATATTTCAGAAGAAATCTTATCTCGGAACTACGGAAGTGTGCAAAAGCTCCCCGTAGCACCAGCTAAAAGCATTAAGAGAGGCACAGTGGGATTTTAGCCGGTAAAAGTCTAGCTTAACTCCTTCCTTGGCTTGAAAGTATTAAATAACACGATCTCTACAATGGTTTTCTAAAACTTCACCAAACTAACGATTTCAATAATAGAGAAATGTTGCCTTTAAAATCTCTTTGGAACTTTCCATACTCCATCTCTGTAACACTTGTACAAGTAACAGTAATTGTAAGACGAGCATGGAATTTTACCATTTCGTTCATTGTGATATTTTACTAGTAAATAATCGTTTCTACAGTCGTAAATTGACTACTAGTTTTATAAATATAAACATAATGCAAAAACAAACATGTTATATAAAAAATAAAATATGTAATATCAAGGCATTAGATTGTATGTTGAGGAATATATTTAGGAGACCTATATCCAGTAGGAGACATTCATTGGTTGAGATGATGATGATGAATATGAAATATAATTAAAAAAAAGCTGAAACAAAATCTGTATTTGTATGATCCTCTCCGAATCGACTAGACTAATTCTTACTTGACTAATTAGAGATCCGTGGCTAAATTGCCTACAAAATGTTATGGGCGTCTTAAGCCTTATGTTACTAACGCCTAATACCGCCGCAGAAATATTTTAAAAGTCGTCACAGAATGCAACATATAATGAATTATGTAAATATGTGCCACATGTTTATGGTGCAATAACTTCGCATGCAATACTGTAAACATTTTGCGTCATGCGAAAGAAAACCGTAATAAAAAATCAAGGTCTATAAAATATCAAGTAAAAGCCGTCCATGGTAACAGAATCGCGTTTACTTTCCAATAAACGATCACATTGGTAAGTAATACCCCCCACCACAAATTGCGTAATAAAATTATAATTTACTACGTTACAGTTAAGCGCAGAGGATCCTTATCTGCGATAAAGTTAAGTTTAAAAACTAGTTTTGAGATAGCGCGAGAATCGACCGGAGATAAAAAAAACTTTAAGTAATTAAAAAGGTATAGCAGTTTTTTAGTAGATTTATGTTATTACTACACAGCTGTTTCCTACTATAGGACGTAGGCCTCACAAAGAAGCAATTGTATAATTTAAGGTGGAAATCTGAATCCAAAAAAAATTAGCAATAGTAATAAATTACAATTTTTAGGTTTTTTTGGGAGGGAGGCATTGGATAAAAATCACAAGGGAGATATAAAACAATTTTTACTCAAAATTGCGACAAAGGATCAAGAAAATCCGGCAACACTACTCTAGAGCAAATATAGATAAATGGAAAGTACCGAGGTCACAAAGTTTAGTTAGTTCTGAGAAAGTGATTAAAGCAACTTAACACATTATACTAGTAATTATTAACCAAGATAACAAACTGTAAATACTAGTATATTTTAAAACTTAAACTAATAAATAATTCTCATTAATATCGTTAAACGAGTGTCCTTAAAACAGAAATCGGAAATCGTATGATTGATAGCATATCTGCTTACTACACAATTACTAAATAGATCTGCGATAAGTCTTTTGACGATTACGGGGCTCCTCCGAGGTATAGTAATTTATATATAAATATATATTATAAGAGGCGACGTGCGAAGGCGTTCACTTGATGGTAAGTGATACAATTACCTATAACGTAGAGCTGGTTAAGATGATATACACAGCACTGTATTGCGTTCATCGCCTTGAAACGTAACGTGTTAAGTCTCGTTAACCCAGTTATTTCATTAGCATACAGTACGCTTCAAAGTATAGTACTGTTTGTCGGTTGCAATAGGAGCTACGGTGGTACCTAAACGGTTTCTGGAAAGGAGTCTAGCATCAGTAATATAGTATATTTACAATTCAGTTTGATCTTGTATCTTGTTAATGACAAGCGATACAGCACAATGTTAAAATAAACAAATACATGATAAATTTATTAGAAAACGATTGAATTCTCTAACAGGAAAATACATCGATTATATAGTCATACAGGCATCATCATCATGTGAAACGGAATCCGAGTCGAGGTACCCAGCTGCTGTGCCAAACGCCGGCGCCGGCGCAAAGCGC
This sequence comes from Pachliopta kotzebuea, assembly GCA_018246255.1. NCBI lineage: Eukaryota > Metazoa > Arthropoda > Insecta > Lepidoptera > Papilionidae > Pachliopta > Pachliopta kotzebuea. The sequence continues at coordinate 7,099 of DWLS01003552.1, read as the reverse complement.
TGCACGCAATGAGTCAAGCGTTTATTTATTCACTGCGCCAGGAGCGGGTCGCGTGCCGAGAGAATCCAGCTCTATGCAACTAAACAGTGTCAGAACTCTATAAATATAAGATTTTTTATCTAATAACGTACCCGTCAAGCTTGACCACGATCCCTCCTAGTGTTAAGTGATGATGTGGTCTGTTGGTAAAGCACATTACCCTTTTTTTTAACGCGCGGGAATACTTTTACGGAGCATCCGCTAGTGCCCTGGGTGGGCCCGGAGAGATGTGAAGGACCCGGCCTGGGCGGCCTCCACCCACTAAACCTACCGCGAAAGCCATCAGCCGTTATGAATGGGACGCCCCGGATCTGTCAGCGATAGGGCAGCCCAATGACCGGCCGGTCTCGGCAAAGACCGGACTTCTTCCTCTAAAAGAGAACTTCTCCGGCTATTAGAGAAGTCCTGACGACGCCGAAGCGTTGGCGGGGCCAAGTACCCAACGTGGCCCGTTTCGGGTTACAGGGGCAGCAAGAGGAGGCGTTGGTACCGCCTCCCGCGCACCCCGGCTCGCTGTCTGCGGATGGAGGAAGCCCCTGGGCTATCCTCCTACCAGCAGTGCACCAACTGATGCATTTTATTAAAGATAAACAGTTCTAATATAACTCGTTTACCGGAATGTGTTGTAGGTAGATGCTCGCTGTTTGATGATACTGACGTAAAACGTCATCACCTTTAAGTCAATAAGTGGAATCTGATATTGAACAATCATTCTTGCTATCAGACCAAGGTCTTTGCAAAAAGCATCGCTTTAACATCGTGAACATATTCTTCTTAATCATATTTCCTCATGACTGAGGATTGTAGTCATCATTTATAATGAAACACACGATGACTTCCTTGGCAGTTATAATCTAGTGATGTTGCCATTGCCTTCTCTATTTCACATACTAGTCCGATCGCGGATGATCATCACATAGATCTGTAGGTTTCCTCACCATGTTTTCCTTCACCGTTAGAACGCATGATATTAGTTGATGTTATACTAACTGCACATACATTGAAAAATTATTGGTGCAGGTCGCATTCGAACCCGATGCCTTCGAAGTAGAAGGCCGGCGTTCAAACCACTAGACTTTTCACGATAGATTTCTAACGAAAGTCGAAACTACTATACATATGTTACTATTGTACTGGTTAGTCGCTGCAGAGGTGAAATCGCCTCAAGTTCATCAGGCCAAACCGCAGTAGGCTCGTAGCAATCTATTGAAACAGCATCCCAGCATCCGGCTTCGCGCCATCCATCACCGCCGTCTCACGGAGTGCGGTGAGATTGAAATATGAATACCATTCGTTCCCAACAAACGGCAGTTTATCGCGACCGAGAACCGAACACGGAGTAAATCAAACGAGAGCCAATTCATGAATGATTTGCGCTACAATGCTTTAGGATACCGGTTTGACGCGCCCGCTATAGTAAAGACACCTTAACATCATATACTTAAGATTCAAAATGCTTTAACATATAATCTACGGGTCTATTACACGTTATGAATTGTTCGGAATATTTGACTGTTCAAGTGAAAAGCTTTTGTATGAATCACAACATATTTATATCATCATCGTCAGCTTACTACTGGGTATAGGCTTCCCCCAAAGATCTCCGCTATGATTGGTACTGCGCTTTCTGCATCGGACTCTTGCTATCTTCACCAGATCGACGATCGACCTAGTGGTAGACCTTCCAGCACTACGTTTACCGGAACGTAGCTACCACTAGGATCTGACTACCCCCCTATCGGCCGTTATTCCTTCAAGCTATGTTTTTATATATACATGTCTAATTTCTTCTTTGTAAAGTATAAAGCAAAGCACTAAAGTGACGATAGTCAAATGTAGTAATCTAATAAAGCCCCATGTATCGCTTTTGAAGACACCCACCATATCCTACCTAGCAAGATCAAGTTCAGCGATTTAGGATCCATTATATTTAGTAACATATATATGGAATAATACAAGGTTGAATCTAGAATGTATAATTCCCAGAAAAATCGCTCCCGGTAAACAGGAGAAGATATGGTTTGAAAAAGAATAACTGAAGACCGGAATAGTTTTCCCTGTTCTGACTTTCAAACTTCAGTTTGAAATCACATCTCATGATGAGTACATATATGGTTGTATATTATTTAGATCGGAGTTTAATGGTTGTAGCCCGCGATCTCTTGTCGAGTGTGATTTGGGAATACCATTTGGTACTGGTGAAAGGGTGTGTAAATCTCGGGTCGCTGTCAAAGCCGCCAGCTCTGATCTGTGGCGCGATTGTCAGAAGTCGGCGTTAAACGGTCCGCCTTGAGCTTTGTAGCGCTCGAGTTCAGATGGAGACAGCGCTGGTCTAACGGTCAGGTTGGTACCTTGCCGATTATAAACGGATAAAAATTGAATTTTACTATAGAAGAATATTTCCTTTGTGCAGTAGTGATTAAACTGTATTCCATTTTGAACGGCGTTATAACTAAAACTTTACTATAACATGTAACGACGAGTGAACCACGCTGTTATGTAAAAGTTCCATTAAGTAAGTCTTCCGATTGATTGATCCGTGAAAAAAATAACGATATCGTATGTTGAGGTACTATAATGAGTATGTTAACTGTAGTACCGCGATATCAATTAATTACAAGCAAATATTAGCAACAACGGGAATAAACGGAAAACTTCTTTATAATGCAAACAAGGTATACGTTAAAATTACAAGTAAATCGATCTCTACTTAAGCTGAAGATCAGCTCAGCTTTATTGAATAGAATTTATTACGAACTTTCCCTACGTAATAACATGTGCTCATAAATAACAGCGGAACGATTGATAAAGTACATTTTGATCGAGTTTGTGAAGCGCTCGCATCTCGAGTCAAAGTTCTAAGCCCGGAAACCTTATCTACATTAATATTGTACGTCCGCGGGGGAACTAACTTTTACACAAGGATCACTTAAGTATTAACTTTATCGATATAACAAATCTAACAATCTTTAATTTACAAACTTTTTACACGAAAATGTGTTTGGACTATCAATACATAGCAAAAATTGTATAAATTATATGCCTGCACAAATATCATCTGTTTGAAAAAAAATTTAAAAAGATAGTTATTTTGATAACGTAAAATATATTCCACTACCGTGGTTCATGATGGCCCAAAACCTTCCACTACGAAGACCTGTGTCCCGCACTGGACGTCTATCGGCCGATGATGATGATGAAACTGTACAATTTATCATAAAGTTATTACAAAACTAGTCTACATATGCTGATAAATATGGTTGTTCGGCTAGAAGTTCAATTTCCATTTCGCTGTTATAATAGAATTTCTAAATTAAGTTTTTCCTATGATGAATAGCAGGCATGTCATTCCATTAAGGAATACAATGCTCAGACTAATAAAACATGGTAATACGGCTGTTGGAGAGAGTGGATGTGCACTCGAGACGGTGCGCCTGCGAGTCTAGACCGGACGCGGGCAGTGCAATTAATCGTGCGCCGGGACCCCTGACTATCCCGCTCCTTACACGACCTATTGTATGAACCGCAGTTAAAAGTTCGAATCCATTTAATCATCTCTATCTATTATTATCAACATTTCTTACGTGTCAATTTTTTTCTTACTCTACCTTATAAGTTACAACAATCATCATCGTCAGGCGATAGATATCCTCTACTGGACATAGTCTTCCCTCACTAGTCGGCGAATTTGAACAGTTTCCCACCACACTGGCCCTATACAGATTGGTGGAAAACCAGAGCCTCGTTCATTGATTAGCAGAGTGAATTACGGGCAGGTGAGATTAACTTAGTTCCCATTAGTTGGTGTGAGAGACCTCTCACAACCTTAAAAACCTATAAATAATTACTGTATTAGTATAACTTTGATACCGTCATCATAAGATACTAATTAATGACGATGATGAAAAACTAAACTACTTACGATGATAAGATAAGGTTTCAGATGGTCTAATATTTGCTTTTGTTCTTCTTCATTAGCCGGTAGACGTCCACTGCCGATATTATTTGGTCGCTCGTTTCTTCGGAAATATTTAAAATCAACTTATCACTTTCTTATCGATTGAGCTAAAACTGGTGCTTAAGTTCCTCATGTAACCAAAGGATTAAAGTAACATTTGATGATTAATATTCCATGTGACAAGGCTGTAATAAAAACAATGGGAGAGAGATGCCTAGAATACGCCCGGAGGGCTTCAATAAACTATGAGAAGGCGAAGTTCGACATAAAGTTTGCAGAAGAGCGCGGCGGCGGCGTGACGGAGTATTGAGGGACGGGGGGGATTAATAATTAAAATGTATCGTTGTACCACCCCTTACAAATTTAGTTTAGAACCCTGGCCCCCGAACATTTCATACTTATATATTCAGCGAGCGTATTACCTCGATGAAAATCCCGTTGGCAATGTTTCGATACAATATTTGTATCACGCACAAATTTCATTTTATATTCAACTTACATTTGTGTTTGACAGTCTAGGTAGATATCGGTTCCGGTTCGAAGTGCTGAATACTAGTAAAACTACTGGGATAACGAGAATCAACATCTAATGTCTAAAAGCAACGAGCTTAATGTAGTGCAGTATAATCTTAACTAGCTCCACATTGCTATGGGCAAGCATATAACATACCATTAGGTGAAAGCCTTGCTCGTATCGTCGCAGTCGAATAAAAAAATTAATATTGTGACCTGTGACACTAATGCCCATGATGTTAGCAATATGTTAGCGTGTAATGAAGAGATTTCCAAGGAATACGTATGTCTAGATTTTGTACATGAAATTGTTGTCCAATCTATATGTTGTTTGTCGATAATTCAAGGCGCTAGTTAGTAGTAAGAAAGCAGTGTAAAGAAATATTGTGTATATATATATAAATGGTTTGTCCTGTCTCGTGATCGCATGTCACCTCTCTTCCCAATTATATTTCTGCTCATCTCTTTAACCCTTCCTTCATCTATTACCTTCAGCTTTCTCCTCTCTTTTTCACAGTATTATTTATTTAGCTCGCGGAGTCCCGAACTCGGGAGCTCTGGATCCGATGAAGCCCTTAATGGTCGTAAATATGGTCAGAGGCGTCAACAATTTTAGGTACTTTTGTTACACTTAGGGGCTGCTTTAAATTTCTCATCTTCTGGTAATAATGCAATAAGTTACGATAGGAACTGGGCATTCGCTTGATGATAAGCTAGAGGTAAGTGTGGTGCGGCTCGAAAGTGGATTACATTGGTTTCTACTTGTCTCCTCACAAGCTACCTCACGTAACTTATTAGCGGTACGGCTACTCAAATTGTTATAACTTGGCGCTAACTTACCATTGTTATACCTATAACAATTATCGGCACGTGGAGACGTTCATGTTTAAAACAAAGTACAACATAATGACACCATTATTTAACAATTCTATACATATTTGAATGACAAATATATGAACAAACTGTTTTCCTTATTGTCGTTATAAATAACAGAAAAAACGGAATTTCCCGTACAACGAAACATATTTTAAAATAATCTTCCTTATTTATCCCAATGTGATTTATAACTAATTATAAAGTTATGAGTGTTTTACGATATTTCTTTGGTTTTGAACCTTCAACTTCCACTTTATTGTCTGTTTATGTAAGAAATTGCTTTACAGCGACAGATTTATCGTCACACTTGCTCTTAATCCACTGGTAACAAAGCTATTACACGGCAAGTGACGGCAGATTACATCCCTAAGTAGCCAATTGGCGACAGACTGCGGCAAAATAATAATCTCATAGTAGACGGAACCCGTACAAATTCTAAGCAGGTTATGAGGTCATAGCGCATTCTAACAAAGCAGACTAATATCATTAAAAGTTCATATAATTGTTATGTCCACTCCACAACAGATTGAGCGCCTAAAAGTCTAGACCGGACGTTGGGGTGCGATAAAACCTGAGTGTGGGACCGTACGGAGCACTCCGCACCCCAACGTACTCTTCGAACAAATGACGTGTGCTGTAGTTGTTGGCTATTATATGACTAACCTTAAAGTGAACAAGATTTTAGAAATAATTTACTGAAGATAATTGTTTCTATAAAACAGTGACTCAATAGTTTAGAAATGGATGGATAAAGCGAAGAACATAATCAATACTACTCCGTAATGAACAAACAAAAAATAAAAAATCGTAGTATTATTGCCAAGGCAACCATCAATTTTCTTTTTGGTGGTGTTTTGATGGTCTGGGTAGTTACCATCGCATCGCATATATTAGTAATTAATAATGTAATTACTCATTTATTTTCTTCTGCTCATACTGTTTGAATATGATCGACCGATGTATATTACTTTATTCACGAAATATACAATCACAGTAGTACATAATGAACTTAATACAGGGCAGGTAGAAAAATCTCAACAGACGGACCGTAACCACAACCAAATAGCTAGCTGCGAGTGAATAATAATTTTCTCACGGTTCCACCGTCTACTGTGTTATAGAGATCAATTCTCAACGTCATACACAAATATCTCATGTATTTTTTTAATATAAAAAAAACTTCCGCTGTACAAACTCCAATCCAAGAGACAGTTCACATTGGGGATATCAAATACAACCAACTCGAACTAATTGTTTGCGTAACGGACAAACATTTGTCTTAGGTTGCGATTGAACCTATGGCACTGGACGCACTGGATGACCAGACCAGACCCTTTTGCACCAGACGTTGGCACACGCCACATTATTATTCCGCTCGAAGTATTACCCTATCGCTACGGCGATCCGTGCAGCGTGGATCGAACCCGCGCCCACGGGCCCCCGCTGTCACCGTCAGCCGATTGCGACGATAAGCCTCGCCCAAATTGCCCCATGCCATCGCCAAAGCTTTTTAATAGCTTCCGCGGAATTGCAATTTTTACCTAAAGGTAAGAGACAGCACATCAAACAGTATAGACAAACAATATAGACTCCTCCTTCTTTATCCAAAGTACTCTTCTCTGGAATGCGCTGCCTAACGAAATCAGAACAGTTACCAATCGGAACATCTTTAAATCAAAAGTCCGGGAATTTCTCTTAAATAAAGTAATAATT